>PVJA010052541.1:0-12360 GCA_004027025.1 Myocastor coypus
AAAAAAAAAAAAAAAAAAAAAAAAAAAAAAAAAAAAAAAAAAAAAAAAAAAGAAGAAATATGCATAGTAATTGTGTTTAATTTTTTTAGTTTTTTAAAATTTTTTTATTTTTTTGTGGGACTGAGGTTCGAATTCATGGCCTTGCTCTTGCCAGGCAGGTATTTGTACCATGGAGCTATCTCTCCAGTCCCAAATATATTTATTATAACCATCAGGCACCAAGAGTGGGCCATATCCTTTTTTTTTCTTTTTTGCATTACTAGGGATTAAACTCAGGACCTTCAGCGTGCCAGGCAAGTGTTTATTTTACTGAGTTATCTCCCTAGCCCCATACTAATAGTGTTTAGAACAGTTATCATGTCTGCATCTTGTACTCTGAACAGCTGCTATGAAGACAACAATATATGTTGCATTAATTATTGTGGCTGTCCTAACCGTGTTTTGAAATGGTGTCGCTGTCATTTCTTTCTTATTAAAATCAATAAAATTTAAAAAACAGGAAAAAGTGTGTAAGAAAGTAGACTAATTAATTCAAAGGACTGAAAGAGACAAAGACCTGTTTGTGTGTCAAAGACATGGACGAAGAATATGAAGTCAATAGAAAATGAGAATATAGTTTCTAGTAGTAGGAGAAAATATCATATGTTTTATAAGTAGATTGTAAGTCGATACAGTATAAATCTTAAAACAAAAATTAAGATTAAGTGGTATTCAGAAAATTAATTAAATATTGATTCAAAATTAAATATTTCAAAACAACTAAGAAAAAGTTTTCATGATAGTAAAGAATTACTGAGAATAAAACATAATACTGGAATGACAAATATATGACCAGAGCTTCTGACAGTTCGAGGTAGGATATCACACAAAGTTCTAGTATGTTGTGGATATAGACAGTGTCCATGATGCATACTGGTGGCCAAGTGTCACTTATGGGACTGAGCTACTTCTGTTTCCTTGATATCCACCATGTAGAACCAGATAGAATTATGACCTGTAGAGTATAGGAGAAGTTCATTTGTAGACTATGCTGATGAAAATATTTTGCTGCTATATACAAAAGAATAATTGAAAGAGTGCTGTTGTACACCTCTTTTTCTCCTGTGTTTAACTGTTTGCCCTATTTAGTGGGTTCTTTCTATTTTCCTTCATGGAGTAGTAGTCATTTTGATTCCTTTCTAGAATATCTTTTCATAGTAAGGTTGAGTTTGTCATCATGGAATTCTTTTGTTGTTCTTTGTCATGGAAGTATTTCACTTCTCCATTATACTTGGAAGAGTTTTGCAGCCGCCCAAGCTTTCCTAAGCAGGCGCTTTAGACCACTGAGCCATCCTGCCAGGCCCCCTGAGTTTCTTTTCCAATCAAAAATCATGTCAGTTTTCTGGAAGGAGTACATGGCAAAGGATGAGGCTCCACAGGCCGCCTCGCTCATGATCACCGCCAGAGGGATGAGCTCTTTCTTCAATAGGGTTTGGAAAACACCCATGATGACTTCAGCATAGAGTGCCAAATCTGGGGACAGGGCTGGGATGGGCTGCTTTCCTTGATAACCATAGCTTTTCATTTATTTTGACATGAGATCAGTGAATCTCCTAACTTTGCTCTTCAGATTGTTTTATTTTGAGCTCCTCATTGTTTGACATGAATTCAATGATTAGGTTTTCCATTTCTTATTTCTGTATTCAAGATGGGATTTTTTAGTTTTTGTTTTGTTTTGTTTTCCCAAACAGTTTCACCATGCAGTTCTGCTGCCTTGAACTTACTTTGTAGCCTAGGCTGCCTTTGAACTCAGCAGCAGTACCCCTGCCGCAGCATCCTGAGTGCTGGGATTATAGGTGTGTGCCATCATATCCTGCAAGACTTGGGATTTTTGATAGGGACTTTGTTGAGTCTGTAGATTGCTTTGGGGAATTTTTCCATTGTTACAGCATTAAGTTTAATACAGAATTTTTGGTGGGTAATTCTTTTCTTTCAGTATTTTAAATCATCCTCTGGCTTATATGAGGATATAACCCTTATTGATGTTAATGAGGCTCTCCCATTTATGATATACTCTCTTTCTTCCTGCTTTCAGACTTTGTCAGCCTCACAAAGTATAGTAGTTTGACTGTAATTTATCATTATGTGGCTCTCTTACTGTTTGTTGTACTTGTAGTTCATTGGGTTTCTTAGATGTGTGAATTCATGTCACTTAGGCTTTTCTGTTTTTTTTTTTTTAATTTTATTTTATTATTATTATTTTTATTCTTGTTTCAGAACCTTTGTTTATTCACTCATTTTTATGGCTGGCTCAGCCTGCCCTGAGAGCAGGACTGGCGCAGTGTGTGGTGCCAGCGATCGAACCGTGGTCCCTGAAGCTGCCCCAAGCTTTCCCAAGCAGGCGCTCTAAACCACTGAGCCATCCCGCTGGGCCCCGAGGCTTTTCTGTTTTTTATGGAAATGAAATTTGTATTTATTGGTCCTAATGGTAGAACCTAGTGCCTCGTACATACTAGGCACATTTTGCTGCACTGGTCTACCAGCCCTATAAAGCGGAGATTTTTATTTTAAACTTACTTTCTTTCTTTCTTTCTTTCTTTCTTTCTTTCTTTCTTTCTTTCTTTCTTTCTTTCTGTTATGGCCAGCTCAGCCTGCCCTGGGGGCGGGGCTGGCACAGCATGTAGTGCTGGAGACAGAACTGTGGTCCCTGCAGTTCTCTGAGCTTGCCTAAGACAGTGCTTTAGACCGCTGAGCTATCTTGCCAGCCCTAAAGTGGAGAGTTTAAGAGTTTCCTAAAGAATGACATTTTATCCCTTCAATTTAGGAAATGGTTTAAACTTTTTTGTTTTTTTTTAAAGAATTTTTTTATTTTATTTATTTATTTTTTTCGTGTTTGGAACCTTTATTTGTTTATTCATTCATTTTTATGGCTGGCTCAGCCCGCCCTGATGGCAGGGCTGGCACAGCATGTGGTGCTGGGGATGGAACCGTGGTCCCTGAAGCCACCCAAGCTTTCCCAAGCAGGGGCTTTAGACCAGTGAGCCATCCCTCCAGGCCCCCTGATATATATATTTTAAGCCAAGAATCAAACTCAGGACCCTGTGCTTGCTAAGCAGGCACTGTGCTGCTGAGCTCTCTTTCTAGCCCCAAATTTATATTTTGTCCTATAGTAGAACTTTAGACAAAAGTCAAGAGCATTTTAGTTTAACTATCTTAAATGTCATATTAGTAGTATTTTAATAGTATGAGTTTCATTAATGTTAAAGTAAATGAAGAGGCCTGTTTTACACAATGAACAATAAAAGTTTAAAAAATGAAGCTAGGTGTGATGGTGTTATCCCAGCATTATGGGAATCTGAAGCAAGTAGATCAGAAGTTTGAGCCCAGCTTGGAGTATGTAGTAACTTAGGAAGAATCTGTCTCAGAATAAGTTTAAAAAGAGATGTGGATATAGCCCAGTGGAAAGCCTCTGTGTTTAATCCCTAATATATGTGGTGAGCATTAGCCTTTTGATGCAGCTCCAATAAAAATACCAGCAGCATTCCTTATCAATCCAGAAAATAAAGCCTTAAATTGGAGCCAGAAGAGAGACAGAATAGCAAAATCAGTTGTGGGCAACAAGAGCAAAATGGGACACATTACAGTCACAGATTTCAAGTTGTAAAGTTATAATGATAAAAACAACACCATTCTGACAGAAAAAGAGAAACATGCATCAGTGGAACAAAGGGAACAGAAACAACCTCACCCACATTCAGCTATTTAGTCCTTGACAAAGGGGCCAGAAACATTCTTGAAGCTAGCCTCTGTAATGAGCAGTGCCGGGAAAGTTGGATCTTCATATGCAGAAAATGGATCAAAGATCTAAATGTTAAAATGGAAAGATGTTTTGAAAGATAAAATAGGTAAAAATTTTGAAGACATAAATGGAGGCAAGGACTCGCTGAACAGAAACCACCCACAGAGTGAAGAGACAACCTACAAAATGGGAGGGGGAGCTTTGCTACTCTTTGAAGAGAGGACTAATAACTGGAATAGATAAAGAGCTTAAAAAAAAAAAAAAAAATCAGTGACCCTCTAATGAAAGGCCCAGTCCAAAAGTGGGCAACGGCAATGAATACACTTCTTAGAGGTACAAATGGTCAGTTAATAACTGGAAAAAAATGGCCGTTAGAGATGTGGAAATTAAAACAACACTGACCTTCCATCATTAGTCAGATAGCAACAACTTGGCAAGGCTGTGGGCAGAACGGCACGCTTCTACATTGTCGCAGGGAGTGTAAACTAGTACAAGTGTTACGGAAATCAATATAGAGATTCCTCAAAGAATAAGAGTAAAAGTTCAATTTCACACAGCTATCTCTTTTCAGGTACCTCCTAAAGAAGTTAAGCACATCATATTACACTGGTGGTGCATATCTATTATAACAGCATGGTTTATAATGGTTAAAGCTTGCAAATGGCCTCTATGTCCATCAACAGATGAGCAGATAATGAAAATAGGTATAAACAGTGGAGTGCTACTCTACCATAAACATAAACTTGATAAAATTTATAGGCCAGTGGGTACACCTTGAGGTCATTAGATGAAATACGTCTTAAATATCATATGGCTTCTCACATGAGAAAGCTTCACCAAAATATAGATGGAGAACAAAGTAAAAGATGGGCAACAGGAAGTAGGGAGATCTTTTTCAAATGGATAGGGAAGCAAAGATGGAGTGCGGAGGAAGAGGAGAGAAAGGGAATGGAGAAAAAGAAAAAAAAATAGAAGTAGAGGTTTTACAAAAGGGAAGGAGATTGAGAGTTGGAAGGTGCAGAGGTGGGCAGGATGGGGAAGGGATGAAGAAAAGAGTTAAGGCAAGTTACAGACATATAAAAATATTTTAAAAAAATGAATCAGCCTTGGGGCTGGGGAGATAGTTCCGTGGCATAAGTGCTTGTAAGGTTGTGAATGTAAACCCCAGGTCGCCCCCCCACCAAAAAAGAGAGAAAGAATCAGCCTTGGTTAATGGGACACTGTTATTGGGTAGTTTCTTTCTTTCTTTTTTTTTTAAAAATGTATTTAGTAAAGGGTCTCACTACACAGATCGGTCTTACAGTGATCCTTCTGTTTTCAGCTTCCCAAGTGCTGGGATTACAGGTGCATGCCACCAAGCCCAGTCTCAGTCTCTGGCTCAGCGTGCCCTGGGGGAAGAATTGGCTTGGCATGTGGTGTCAAGGTCGAACCCAGGTGCCTGTGCTTGCCTAAGCAGGCACTTATGCCCACTGAGCTGACTGGCCGGCTCTGGGTGGTTCTTTAAAAATGGCTCACCCAACAAAAAAACCTTGCCTTGAATAAAGAATTGGATGAGACAAGCCAGAAGTGGTGCTAAGAATTTATTTGAAAAGTGGGCCAGGGAAAGAACTAGCTATGTAGAGTGAATTTGTGCTGAAGAGAGAGAAAGAGAGGAAAAGACCAAAAATGAAAGCACACCCTGGGTCTGGGGATCATGACAGCAGGCTCCTTGTGGCATCTCCTCTCATGCCATCTGTATCTTGTGGGAGCCACAGAGTGATTTGGCGCTGTCCTGGGATCTTGTACTTGACATGTCCCGCTAATTTCCTCAGCTAGCTTTGCCATGAATGAACATTTGTAATTCCTGGCCCCCAACCAATGCTAGCTACGAAAGATAGAGCTGACAGTGTAACAAAACCTTTTCAGAGAAAGGGCATGCCTCAAAATAGAGTGTAGGACACTATAAATCCTACAGCTGTACAGTTGGGAAGAACCTAGAGATTAGACACATAAATCTTTCGCTGCTTAATATTTTACAGGATAGATTCAGCTTTGGGAATATGTGGCTTGAAAAGAACTAAGTCCTTGTAATACTCCATGGAAGCCTACTTTTAGGGCAAGCTGAATCTGTGCTCTTCAGTGGCCAACCCCTCCTCCCCTTCCAGGGAGGCCCATAGTACAGTCTTCACAGTCCTAGAAAAAAAATGTCCTAAATAAGTATAATAAACTAATGACCATGAAAACAGAAAAAAGAAATGTTATAGTCCCCTTAATTCTTTGTCCAAAGTAATAGGAAATGAAGTTGAAATCTTACCCTAATTGCTTACACCTTCTGTGGCAGACTTCCCTCTAGAGTTGGACACTTAAGGTTAAAGATGGTGTTTGTACCCGGGAGGGCGGATAAAGGAGTTACTGTACAACTAACATCCAAGCCTGTGGTTCCACAGAATGTTGCCTTTGGGTGTGGCATGGAAGCAGAAATATGTTCACTCCTGTTACTACCTCTTCAGTGTGGAGTTGTATGTCACATTCGACAATTAGTTATTTTAAAGTACTGAAGATATCAAAGAAATAGAGTGAATACAAGAGTGTGAACACTTTTTTTTTTTGTCTTTTTGAGACAGGGTCTCGCTATGCAGTTGAGGCTGGCCTTGAGCTCACTTTTGTAGCCAAGGCTGGTCTCGAACTCTCACTGATCCTCCTGCCTCAGCCTCCCGAGTGCTGGGATTACGGGCGTGAGCCACCACGCCCGACTAAGAGTGTGAACACTCTTAAACCTATTTCCACATTAAGAAATAAAACATTAATAGTCAGTTAAATTACTCTTTCCCAGAGAGAATCACTTTCTTGAGTTTGAGGTTTATCATGCCCATGACTTCCATTATACATATAATATATGTACAGATAATGTAAATAATATATGGTATTGTCTTACATGAGTTTAAACCTGAGATAATTGATGCCAAGTACTGAATGCTTTTCTTCAATGTTTTTCCATTGGTAGAATGTATGTGCAGTTTATGCATGTATATGCACACCTGTTCCTGTAGGAGTCCCCTCCAGGTTCTTATATTGGTCCAAGAAGTCAGTATTTGTAGTCCCAAAGATACATTATTGGAATCTCACCAAAGTAATTCCAATGTACCACTCCCAGTGCAATCCATGGCGGAAATAAAAACACTAAAACATATTTATAATTATTGGGAGCCAAGGGACCCCAAATCCAGCCATGGAGATGGATGGCTTTTGGGACCAAAAGGCTGACCCAGGGCCACACCCAGAATTTATTCAGGGGAAGAGTGGCTTGCCAGGGAATGACTGAGAATTGTGGGAAGCAGGTGAGTACTATGAGTTGAGCTAGGTAGATAACCTACATTTATCTCTGCCATATGCAGAGAGTGTAATCTACATTATGCTGTTGAGATAGTGTCTAATGTTTTGGGGGTATGGTGCTTCAGCTCTGATGTAATTTTTCAAGCCCCACGAAGTCATGGCCTCTATCTGGAGGCTCCATCCCAGCCAGCAGCATGGAGCATTGGCTCTTTGTCCTGTCTTGACCTGGCTCACATTAAAGAGCAGGTGTAAGTTACCAGAGAAACATGCATGCTGCCTTGAAAGACTACAAGGCGCCGTGGCTAGACCAATATGCATTGCTTAAGGCCAATTGAAAGGGTAAACAGAAGTCCTAGCCAGCTCTTCACATACAGGTATGAGGAAATGGGGTCAGGCTCAGTCAAAATGGAGACAATCGCTCTTCTTTCAAGGAGAGCTGCTCAAGTGGTCCTCCACATGTTCCTTTCACTTACAGTGCTTTATAGTGGGTGCAAGAATATATCACAATTTTATCTTACTTTCTATAATAGTTTTAGTAATCACTAGAACTGTAAACATTTCTATGTCTCATTGTACTTGTTTGAGAATTTGAGCTCTCAGGAAGTGGAGTTTCTAGATTTTAGGGTTTTTTATTTAAGCTTTTTGGAGACAGGGTCTCACTATCTCAGGCTGGCTTAGTTTGAATTCTCATCCTTCTGGTTGAGTGCTATACAGGCTGCCGTACCTACCTGTAGTGCATGTGGCTGTATACTTCATAGAATAGTTGATTATGACCAGTTATAGTCTTTTTTTTCTTTTCCTGTATTTTAGGGAAGGGTCTACAGGGCATACAGGGTGTTTAGGGTCTCACTACTATATCAAACTGGTAGTGATCTACCTGTTTATAGCCTCCCAAGAGCTGGGATCACAGGTGTGTGCCACCATGCCCAGTCTCAGTTATAGTTTCAGAGTGCCCCAGGGGTGGGTTTTGCATGGCAGACCATTTACATTCTTACCAACAGTAAGGCTTATGTCCATAAGTGGTACTGTATTGTCACGATTTTCATTTATGGTATCTCATGCTTTTTACTGTATCCCACTGATTCCTAGTCACTTTGAGTATCTTACCATAATTTTTTTTTTTTTTTTTTTTTTTGGGTCTTTTTGAGACAAGGTTTCCCAGTGCAGTTCAGGCTGGCCTTGAGCTCACTTTTGTAGCCCATGCTGGTCTTGAACTCACACTGATCCTCCTGCCTCAGCCTCCCAAGTGCTGGGACGACAGGTGTGCGACACCATGCCTGGCTTCTTACCATAATTCTTTATCTTTTGTGGTTCTGTGGTAAGGACGGGGTCTACAAGGTCTCATTACATAGATTGGACTCATAGTATTTTCATGATTTTAGCCTCCCAAGGGCTGGGATTACAGGCATGTGCCACCACATCCAGTCTCAACCGCCCTCTCAGTGTGCCCTGTGGGTGGGGCCATGAACCCTGGCTGCTGTGCTCTGCCTAAATAGGCGCTTTAGTCCGCTGAGCTATTGGGCTGGCCCTTTAGTTTTTTGTTTACGCATTTGGTACAGGGTCTCACTACGCAGCTCAGACTTGTGATCCACCTGTTTCAGCCTCCTCAGCTGGGATTATAGGCATGCATCACCATGCTTGGATGTGATAGCTGGCTCAGTGCGCCTGGGGCCAAGGCCCATGTGGTATGTTACCCTGAGAATTGAACCCCTGTCCCTGCGCGTTCCTAAGCAGGCCTTTAAGTCTTCTGAGCTATCTTGCTGGCTCCCTCTGCAATATTTTCTATCAGGTTATTCATATTTTAGTTATTGAAGGGGTTGCTTTTTTTTTTTTTTTTTTCAGTGCTGGTCAGACACTTGTGCTACAGAGCTATCTCCCTGGCCCCTGTAGGGGTTATATGTTGTGCTTAGTAATTTTTTTCTTTGCTAAGATTAAATCTAGGGACTTAGACAAGCTAAACATATGTACCATAGCTGCTAATTCTTTGCCAGTTATATGAGTCACACATTTTTGCCAAATTTCTTTCCCAAAAGGAAAGGCACTTTAACCTTGATAACCAAAATAGTTACTAGTCTTGTCTCTTGTACATTTTGTGAATGGGTCAGAATTCTTTTTTGGAGTACTAGGGATCAGACCCAGGGCCTGTGCATTCTAAGCAAGTGTTTACCACAGACCTACACACAGGTCCCTTTATTTTTAAGACAAGGTTTTGCTATTGCTAAGATGGTCTTGAACTCCTGAGCTCAAGTTATCCTCTTCAGCTTCCTGAGTATTGGAGGTGGTAATACAACCATTGTACCTGGGTTAATTTTGTTTCTTAGCAGCTTTATCGAGATGTAATTTACATATCTTGAGGTTTGCCTATTTGAAATGCTGCGTTTAATGGTTTTTGTAATACTTGCATAGTTGTTCCACCATCACCATAAACTAATTTTAAGGTATATCTTCAACTCAGAAGAAAATCTGTATCCATCTACAATCAGTGTCTACTCTCTTGCATCCTTAGCCACTTAATCTGCCTTTTGTTTCTATACTTGCCTACTCTGGGCAGTTCATATAAACAGGAACAGATGATGCCTGGTCTTGCTGGCTTCTTTCATTTAATATAATACTGTGCATTATGTAGTAGCATGTATCAGTACCTTATTTACAAAGTATAATTTGTATAAGACTAAACGTTGGTTTCAGTATTTCTAGGTGAGTTAAATGTTGATGCTAGGGATTCTGGGCAGATGACAAGAGTGGTATGATAGGTGACTAAATATCTTTATGGTGTTCCCATGAAGACAGAATAAATAGGGTAAAAGACCAAAACCGTTGGACAGCAGGTCTAAGAAAATTCATTGACTGTTTCTTCATATACCCTCAAAAACCAGCAGGTTGGGGAGAAACCACAAACAACTCCAAGACATGTATGTTGCCATCAGTATTAGAAGCAGAAGAAATCAATGGACTATCTGATGAATCTGAAAAATTGAAAAAATAGCCAAAGGCTAGAAATCTTGGAGGGCCATTTTCAGAATACTAGCTGAAATTTGGAAGAGTGTTTGTTACACATAAGTGTAATAGCTGAGTGCTGAAAGATGTTTATTGTAAAGACTAAAAGGATTGAAGCCCCTGCCAAAATTGTTAAAAACTAACCACTAAAGCTTCCTTTCAGGGCCAGCCATCCAGTGAGAAGGAACTGAGAATTCAGTTAAGTATTCCTAATGAGTATGAACAGAGGAAAGAAGGTCCACATAAATGTCTAGAGCAATGAGTGGAGCCAAGATACTCTAAAATAGAAAAATTATATTTTTGAACTATGAAAATTACAAAAGAATTTCCGGGTTTTTGTTGTTTTGGGTGGGGCTGAGGGAGTTAGAATATAAAGTTGAGTCTATGTAGAGCCAATCTCTTTCAAAAATCAGTAATATAAAATGAATGTCTTAAGATTACATGCAAAGTTTTAAAGAAAAGCAAGACCTTGATAGATACTGAAAGCACTCCAGAAAGATGTGCCCACAAAAGATGAAATCCATGTGACACTGACTAAAGATATAATGATAAGGCATCTCAGAAAACTAATTTGCATAAGAAAAATTCAAAATTACGTAAAATTCAATAAAGTGTTAGAAGTAAAATGTACTTTAGAGATGAATACACATGAGAAGAAACATGAGCAAACAACCCTAAAAGGCGATACTGTCAGAGGGAAAGAACATTCAAAGGAGAAACACATTAAAAGCAAAAACACATAAGAGAGAGGAAAAACAATGGCAGAGTGGAGACGAGCCCCCGATAACCAGTCTAGAAGACCTAGAATTGAGACACCTGGAAGACAGTTTGGTGAAGAGAAAAAGGTAGATTTGTGGGAAACTGGAGGGTGCTGACAGGAAAATGGAAACTACAGCGAAGCTGAGAAATAGTAGCACAAGGTAAAAAAAGAACAAAACAGTTGGGAAAGGAGCACTGCCTCCCAGGGAGCTGGGAGTGATGTGATGTGATGTGATGCGAAGTAAGCCCAGACAGCATCAGCAGCTCCAGGGAGAAATGTCAAACCGGGCTGGAAGTGCTAGCCTTTGGGAAAGCCCATGGCTATTGTGAATTGCAAAAGCAACAGCAGGTTTTACACTGAGAGAGACTCCTACAGGGAAGGCTAGAGTTGGATAAGAAATCCAGTGCTGTGCCCACCTTACATATTTAAGAGCGCCTAATAAGGAGCCCTTTTGGGAGAGGATTAATTTTTAAGAATGAGCTATAAATAACTACAGAACAACTATACTTCAGAGTTTCTGGTGTCACCCTACTACGGTGACTGGATGTGAGACGGCAACCATATACAGTTGTAGAGAGGGCCCAGGCTAGACACAGAGCCCTCTCAGAAGTTTAACTTCAGGCTGGAAAGTTCGTAGGAGTCTGCAAATTGAGAACCTGGGCTGGTCATGTGTAGCTTTTGGAAGGGACCTGGAAGGTGCTGGCATTAAGTCTGGTGAACTGCTAATAAGGCCCTGCCCCTTCTCTCTCTCTCTCTCTCTCTCTCTCTCTCTCTATTATTTATTTTGGTGGACCTGGGATTGAATGCCCCTGCCCCTTCTGCTAGTGACATCTTAAGCAGAGTTCAGTGGTCTGTTTGCTTTTCGTATATGTCCGTATAATTAGGGATATCCCTTCACTTGGATAGTTGCCACAGCCTGGGGTGTATGCACAGAGGGACCTTGGGAGCAGGGAGGGCATGCACAAAGCTATGGCCTGCAAAAGTTGGTGGAGAAAGCCATGATTTAGGGTGCCCAAAGGAGCACAGAAACCAGGAACAGCTGGAGTGACTGTGCCTCTGGGGCAGACACCAATGACCAGCTGTGCTCAGCAGGAAAGGTGGGGCAGGATTCGGCATCCACACACAGAAATGTGAGTGTGGAAACAGACTAGGTCTTGGTAGTGACTCCTGATGGCTTTTCTGTATCTGGTGGATTCTAGTACTATATATCCTGGAAATAAACCACTGGTTTAAAACTATGGAAGAAGTTTTTTTGTACTCAGTTCTTTTTCTCGCAGTTAGATTTTGGCTTTTTCTTCCTCTTTTTTTCTACGTTAGCCTTTTTTTTTTTTTTTTTTTTTTTTTTTTTTTTTTTTTTTTTTTTTTTTTTTTTTTTTTTTTTTTTTTTTTTTTTTTTTTTTTTTTTTTTTTTTTTTTTTTTTTTTTTTTTTTTTTTTTTTTTTTTTTTTTTTTTTTTTTTTTTTTTTTTTTTTTTTTTTTTTTTTTTTTTTTTTTTTTTTTTTTTTTTTTTTTT
>PVJA010052542.1:0-12352 GCA_004027025.1 Myocastor coypus
TATATATATATATATATATATATATATATATATGTATAAACCTAGAAAATAAGTGAATATAGAACTCTGTGACATGAATGTTTGTTCCCCTACTCCGTCTTTCACTTTTATTAATTCATGTTTATAGTAAGTCTTAGTTACTTTTCTTTCCTTCTTGAGACAAAATATCCAACACTCAAAATTAAAGGAAGGAACATTTACTTACCTCACTGTGTTTAGAGGTTTCAGTCCATAACCAGCCAGCTTCAAGGCAGGGTGGTACATGGCAGAGGGGCAACTGTTCATGGTGGCAGAAGACAGCAAACATCATGAGAGAGACAGACAGACAGACAGACAGACAGAAACAAAAAGAGTGAAAGAGAAAAGAAAGACACTTTCTGTGTCTTAATGAAGGAGACCACTGCCACATGCCTCTGAGATGGACTTAAAATTAACCAATTGATTTTCCTTGTTTCTTTGTGATTCTCTCCCAGGCCTAAGCCCCTTGTCTAGGCATAGGTAGCTGATTCATAGTAAGTGAGCCTCTACCCATCACTGGTCTGTGCTGATGCTTGGGTAGCCGTGACTCCTCAAAGGACAAGATAAGACTACAAGCAGAGAATGCCTAGCTCTGATCCCAATGACATAAAATCAGACTGCTTCTCCAAGCTTGACACTCCTACAATAAATGTAAACCTAGAGAGAAACTATTCTCCTAATTAGCACATTTTACTATCTGGGCAAGTCTTTCAACTGCCTCCCACAATCTCGCTCAGATTCCCACATTTCCTTCAGTATCTCCCTCCTTTGAAAACTAAATAAATATGAGCCTCCAAGAGAAGTTCTTTGTCATAGCCCCCAGAAAAATCTCAAATTTTGTTAGAATGTTTTGATCTTCCTGGAGACCTAAAATCATACCACTTGTCTTTTATTTAAGCATTTGCTCTCCACTCATTGGCGAGATTGTGGGCCTGATCAGTCCACAATAACTAATAATATAAACCCAGTACCTTACATTGTATGCAGGCTGCCCAATTTACAATGAGTGTAGTACTCACATCTTTAATCTCAGAATCCTTATTCCCAGTATTACACTAGGAATTAATCACATACTGTACATATAGCTAACTCTGAAAAAGCCACACACAAAAGTACATGAGGGGCCCAGCAGGATGGCTCAGTGGTCTAAAGTGCCTGCTTAGGAAAGCTTAGGCGGCTTCAGGGACCGAGGTTCGATCCCCAGCACCACATGCTGCGCCAGCCCTGCCCTCAGGGCTGGCTGAGCCAGGCATAAAAATAAATAAACAAAAAAAAAGTTCTGAAACAAGAAAAAAAAAATAAAATAAAATTCTAAAAAAAAAAAAGAAGAAGAAAGTATATGAGGCTTTGGAAGGATATCTAAACAAAAATTGTAACACAGTGCATAATGATTAAATTTATTATGGAGAACTGGTAAACGGACAAAACACATTTCAATTATTTTTCCCTCCCCTCTACCTCCTTTCATTCCTCCAGCATCAGATTCATTTATTTATCTCATAAAGTCTTGAAAAATTAATTATTATATGCACAGATTAAAAACCATACTAATGAGCATAAAAAGTAAAGCAATTGTGTGTGTATGTGTGTGTGTGTGTGTACTAGGTCTGACTACGTAACTCAGACTCATAGTGATCCTTATGATTTCTGCTTCCCTAGTGCTGGGATTACAAGTGTGTATCACAACCCCCTGACTCCATTGCCAGCTGAGGGTGCCCGCAGGTAGGGCTGGCTCAGCATGCGGTGCCATGGATCAAACCCTGGCCCCTACATTTACCTAAGCAAGAGCTTAGTCTGCTGAGCTAGATAGCCAGCCCTAAAGTAAGGCAATTGAACTAAGTCAAGGTACATATTTAGATTTATTGTCCGTGATGTATTACAATATTTTTTCTCTTTTTCCTGTTAATCTTTTATTTTGTACTTTGTTTACATAGTAAGTTTACATGGTTATGAGATAAACCATGTAAAATGTAAGCTTGTGTTTTTTGTTTATTTCTCTTAATATTATGGTCTCATGGTGCATCCATTTTTTTTCTGCAAACTACTCAAATTTATGCTCCTTTAGGGCTTAGTAGTACCCCACTGTTTTAAATATCACATTTTCTGTATCTATTCATCTATTGATGAACATAAAGACTGCTTCAAAGCTTTAGCTATTATGAGTTTTGCTGCTATAAACATAGGTATGCATGCCCATCAACATAATATAAATCTGTCTCCAAATCTTGGCAGTAATTTCAGTGTTTCTGTTTTGCTATAGCACCATAATGTTTGTACGAGTTTACACTCCCCCAGTAAAGAAGAAGTATTTCTTTCTCCCCACAGCCTCACCAGTGTTTGTTGTTTGATTTCTTCATGGGAACCATTATTTGGAGTTAGATGGAACCTCAGCATTGTTTTAATTTGCATTTTGCAAATGGCTAGTGATGGTGAACATTTTTTCATATGTCTACTGTACATTGTATTTCTTCATCTAAGAAGTGTCTATTCACTATAGATGCCCAATTTTCAATAGGATCCTCACATTTAAAGGATCTAAATTTCAAGTTCTTTATATATTCTAGGTATTTGTCCTTTGAAGACCACCTAGAAAATGTTTTCTCACTCTATAGGCTAACTATTCATTCAGTTGATATTCTTCTATGCCATCCAGAAGTTTGATAATTTTAATTGATTCGCATTATTGATTTTGGGGGGATTTCTCTATGCACTCAGGAATTTGTTCAGAAAGATTTTGCCTACATTTACATCTTGAAGAGTCTGACATAAATAGGTAAAGATTAGTCTTCCAGCCGATTGTTTCTGTTCTAATATTTAGATATTTGATACATTTAAAGTTTAGTTTAGCCAAGCATGGTGGCACACACTAGTAATCACAGCACTCAGGAGGCTGAGGCAGGAGGATCGGTGCGAGTTTGAGACCAGCATAAGCTACAATAGTGAGGTCAAGGCCAGCCTGAATTGCATAGCGAGACCCTGTCTCAAAAAAAAAAAAAAAAAAAAAGACAAAAAAAAGTTTAGTTTAGTCCAAGCTAACATATATGGGTCTAGGTTCAACCTCAGGCATGTAGATAGACAGTTTTCTCAGCACCATTTGACAAAGTATCTTCCCTTCAGTGAAGTGCTTTGGCCCCTTTGCAAAGATAAGGGTGCTGAAGTGTCTGGAGTTATTTCTGTATTTTCTATTAGTTTTTGCATTGATCTGTGTTGGGTTTTTTTTTTACCTAATATTGTGCTATTTTGTCACTGTAGGTTTCTAATATGACCTAAAATCTGGGATTGTGACACTCTCTGCCTCACCCTTGTTGTCAAGAATTCTTTTTTGCGATTCTAGGTCTCTTCTGGTTCTACATGAAATTTAAGATTACTTTCTCCAAATTTATAAGATATTTTAGATATTTATTTTGGTTGAAATTGCATTAAGTCTATGTAACAGTTTTAAAATTATAGACATTTTGACTATATTAATTAGTTCTGCTTATCCGAGAACATGGCATATCTTCACATTTTCCGTTATGCTTCTTTGCTTCATTTTTCATAGTACTAGAGTTTTCATTTTAGGTGTATTTAATTTACATAATTAGGTTAATTCCTAAATGTTTTCTTTTTCTTGATGCTACTCTGAGACTTATTTCTATGTCAGTGAGTTTGTTATTGGTGTAAAGGAATATATTGATGTTTGAGTATTGCCTTCATATCATATGGTTCTACTGAATTTGGTTATTAGTTCTAAGAGTCCTTCAGTGGAGTTTTTGGTGTCTGCTATGTAGAGGATCATGTATTCTGGAAATAATAATAATTTAACTGCTTCCTTCCCTAGCCATGTCCTTTTGTATTTCTTTCACTTATCTAATTGTTGTAGTTGATACTTTGAGCACTATATTGAGCAGAAGAGGTGATACTGGACATCCCTTTTATTTTTGCTGCTTTATAGGAAAAGTTTCAGTTTTTCTCTACTTAGCATGATGTTGGCCATTGATTTGTCACAGATGGCTTTCATTTCAGTGAGATAAAGATTTTCTATTCCAGTTTTCTTTAAGAGCTTTTTTTTTTACTAACATGAATGGATATGGGATTTTTTTCCAGTGCTTTGTTCTGCACCTGCTGAGATGTTCATGTGTTTTTTATCCTTCCTTCTTATGTTAATGTAGCATATTACATCTATTGTGATACATTTGTAGAGGGCCAGGGCTATAGCTCAGCAGCACAAGTGTCTGCCTGACAGGCGCAAAGTCTGGAGTTCAATTCCCAGTACCAAAAAAAAAAGTTACAAAATGGTGAGCATGGTGGCACACATGTATAATCTCAGCACTTGGGGTGTATATAAGTCAAACAATTCCTCTACCTGTGGAATGAATTCCACTTGCTCATGGCATATGGTCTTTTTGATGATTTAATGCATGCTGTTTGTGAATATCTTACCGAAGACTTTTGCATGTATGTTCATTAGGAGGATTGGCCTGAAGCTCTTTTTTCTGATAATGGAATCAGGGTAATGCTTGCTTACAGGAATGACTTATAGGGGAGTTCTCCTTCCCTTTCTAATTTATTGAGGAGTTTTAGGAAAATTGACATTAGGTCTTCTCTAAAGTTCTTGTAGAATTCAGAGTTCAACTCATTAAAACCATCAACTTTTCTTTGTTGGTAAAATTTTACTATTACTTCCTAAATTTCACTGATTGATATAAGATTATTTAGGACATTCTGTGTGTGTGTGTGTGTTATGGGGAAGGTTCTACATGGTGTTCAGGATTTCACTACTAAAGATCGAACTCATAGTGATCCACCTGTTTACAGCCCCCCAAGAGCTGGGACTACAGGCATGCTCCACCTCACCCAGTCTCAGTTGCTATCTCAGGGCACCCCAGGGGCTAGGCCAGTACAACATACAGGGATCAAAATCAGCCACTGCACTACATGCATATATATATATATATATATATATATATATATATATATATATATATACAGTTGCAGTTTACACTGATTTTGGTGTGACTTGTTATGCATTACCAAATAACTAGAAAAGTCCATTGTCATGCTGCAAGTGATGGCCACAGACCCCCAGCTACCATGAAGTCAATTTGTAATCACGTCAGTCAAATAGAATTGGTGTCATATGAGAAAAACTAACAAAATGAATGTAGAGTTGTGAATTAGTAGCTCATTTTTGAGGAATGAATTTCATTTAAATAATTTGATTTACAGATATCTCTGGGGGGAAATTTTGCATCTGTAGGCCTGGATTGCCTCATAAGAACAATTCCCAAGAAGTAAGAAGAAATTTAAACTGTGTTCCTCAGTTTTACCACATTCCTGGTCATGCTCTTTACACACCTACAGTGTATGTTACTTCTAACTTTCTTAGCTGCAACACATAACTTAACAGAGCATTTCAGATGGTGGGATATTTTCAGGTCCAAGAACTTTTGAACACTCCTACGAACACTCTATTCACCCTCTGCTAGAAATGCAAAGTGCTACAAATGCTGTGAATTTGTCCAGAATTATCTAGATGCTTCACATTCAAGGAAAAACTTGGAAAGTACTTTAGTTTTCACATAGGAAAATAAATAATATGCATATGATATATTGTGTGTATTTACTTCCAAATGATACCACTTTTAGAAAATATGTAAAAACAATATTTTTCTGGTCAAGCAAGTGAAAGTATACTTTGGATGACTGAAACAGAAGATACTTGAACGTGACATTTCACATTCATCACACTCATGGTCTTCTCTGAATCAATTACTATATATAATATATAAATATATATATTTAACTCAGGACCTTGCACTTGCCTGACAAGCACTTATTCTACTGAACTATTTCCCTGGCCCATAATGACTATATTATTAAAAACTAACACAGATTACAAGAAATCTTGGCAGTAGGTTATACCGACTTGAAGTTGCAACAACCATGTATTAGAGTCCAAGTTTGCCCACATACTCTCTAACAATAAGAACTGTCAATCTTCTAAATTTTTACCTCACTTTATTTCAGAGATTTTGCTTCTAATTTCAACTTGCCTTTCTGAGGTAAGTTCTCACTACATTGTCTAGGTTAATCTTGAATTTGCTATGCAACCCATGCTGGCCTCAAAGTTGTACTTCTCCCCCTCAGCTTGCTTTTTTTTTTTTTTTGTTATGGCTGGCTCAGCCTGCCCTGGGAATGGGGCTGGCACAGCATGTGGTACCAGGGATTGAAACTAAGCTTGTCTAAGCTTGCCTAAGCAGGCACTTTAGAACACTGAACCATCTCACTGCCCCTGCCCCCAGGTTTCTAAGTGCTGGATTGACACTCATTGTACCACCATGCCCAACTGATTTCTATGCTTTTTGATGGAAAATATTCATATCTTTTCACTGTCCTACTTGAAACATACCAACAGCTTCCATTCACATTTTTAAAAGAATCAAACTTTTTACAATAATCTAAAAGATCATTTTATGTCATATTGTTCCTGTCAGATTCTCTGACTTCATCTTCTACTAGTCCTGCCTTTGCTCTCACTGAGATGTCTTCGGTATTCCATGAAAATACAACATTACTTCTTCCCTCTGATGTTTTATATTTATTAATATCTCTGTTTCAGTGTTCCACTTTCTCTTCCTGCAAGTCCCCATTTAAAGTTCCTTCATTGAAAGAGGTTTAAGATGTTTAATCTTGGGGCCCGGCAGGATGGCTTAGTGGTCTCAAGCGCCTGCTTAGGAAAGCTTAGTCGGCTTCAGGGACCGAGGTTCGATCCCCAGCACCACATGCTGCGCCAGCCCTGCCCTCAGGGCAGGCTGAGCCGGCCATAAAAATAAATAAATAAATAAACAAACAAATAAATAAACAAAGAAACAAAAGTTCTGAAACAAGACAAAAATAAAATTAAAAATGTTTAATGTATAGTAGTAATACATTCCCTTAGCTGCTTTTCCAGTAACTTTATCACATTGGTCTCTCTCTCTCTCTCTCTCTCTCTCTCTCTCTTGCCTTTACAACTGTCTAAATTTATCTAATTCATCGTGTTTCTTGTTTGTTTTTTGTTGGTTGTACCTAGTATAGCGAAAGTTCTATGAGGATGGGGCCCTGTTTACCTTGCTTCCTTCTGTGTCCCTATTACTTGAAACAGTAAAGTAGGATCCCTACAGCCAAGTGAGTTTTGTTCTGGGAGAACTGTTCATAAGTCAGATTCATTCATAAACCAGCGGTGTGAGTCTTACAGAGTATGCATGTGCCAGTTCACAACGCCAGTGTTCATAGGTCAGGGGACTCAGGGTTCTTGACACACCACACATCTCTGCTGTTTTGAAAGGAGTTCATGCCTAAAATTTCATTTCTTTTCATTCTTATTTTTTTCTCTTTAAATTCTTATAACTTTTTTGTTGTTGTTTTGGTTTTTTTTTAAGCCAATTTTGCAGGTTTATATCCAGCAACCTACATAACAAATTTGAAGATATTATCATGCAATACAGCAACCACTGTTGAATTCCTATTACTTTGTTTAGTGAAATTTTGTATTATTTCTTTTTTTTAATCTTTCATTTATGTATTTATTTGGTACAGACTCTCACTATAGAGGTCAGATTCATAGGGGATCCTTCTGTCTCACCCTCTGCAGCACTAGGATAAAAGACATGTGCCATCCCACCCAGTTTCCACAGTAATATATTTAATTGACATGGCCAATTTGCTTAAGAACACAGTTAATGTTTTAGTTCTCTACATTCTTTGGTAATGTGGCTATTAAAACTGATCTTTCTAAAATTTAATTGTGTCTAATTGTGGAGAGGAAAAACAGAAGCAAAAACAAATAGAAGAAAAGACAGAAACAGTAGCATATAACAATATGTATGTTGCATATTTTCAAAGCAGCAATAGCTAATTAACAATGATTGTTATGTTAAGCATTTTATATCATCAAATCTGTCGCTCAGATTAACAGATCTAGTTATGCAAGATTGGGGAAATAATTGAATATCGGCACTTCCTTTAAAGAAACCCTGATTTTTTTTCCTTATCTTTTTCATTTTAATTTATTTTAAAGAGAGTATAATAATTGATGAGACATTAGAAATGGTACACATTTAAAAGACCAAGACAAGAGCTACTCAATCATGAGTTTTGTATTACACATTGCTGTCCTCGATTTAGTTGCTCAGATCAGCTATCATCATAAAGAGCTAGTCAAGCTGAAAATTCTAAACATTAACTGCTATTTCCAAAAAAAAAAAAAAAACTGATGAAACTTATGAGTACAATCATCTCATCCATCCTCTATATAAACTTGCATATTTTCCCTCCTTCCTTTTATCCTAGCTTAAAGAACTGAAAACATCATTCCATAGTAATATATTTCACCCATGTTTACAGGAACACAATGTGTCATAACCAAATCTTGCAAACACCCAAGATGCCCATCATCTAACAATGGATGAAAAAGATGTGGTATTTTTATACAATGGAGTATTACTCAGCTATAAAGAAAACTTGAAGGCTTTCTAGGTAAGTGGATGCAACTAGAGGCTATACTCATGAGTGAAATAAATCCAGACCACAAGTGTAAATATAATATTGTCTCTCTAGTATAAGAAACTGAAAGAATAGATAAAACCTGAAAGTTATAATGGATATAGTAAAACAGAAAGAAACTGAACTTAAGGATTAGGCAATGAATATTATACTCTCTTTAACATAAATCTTTTAAAAATTAAAAAAAAAGACAAGAAAAAATTAAGGTTTATTGAAAGCAAGTGTTAATATTCAAATATTTGTCCAATCTTGCATGACTGGATCTGTTAATCTGAGCAACAGATTTGACAATAAAAATAGATAACATAACAACCATTGTTAATTTGTTATTCTTGTTTTGAAAATCTGGAACATATATATTGCTGTTGTTACCCTGTTTCTTTGTGTCTGCTATTTTTATTTGCTTTTGTTTCTACTCTTCAAAATAAATTAAAATAAAACTAATTTTGAAAATCTTCATTTGCAGTGGTTATGTTATACAATGGCATTTCTATATTCATAGAATATTTTATAAGTTATTCTTTTTTATAAAATCATTTCTATATTTCTCTAGAGTCTCCAGAATGAAACGTAACCAATTAGCTTCAGTACTGGATGTGTTCATTTAACAAATATTTCTTAATCATCAGCTTCCTATGAATGACTGTAAATCACGAAGCATGTGTAGTAGAACAAAACAAATGTGTTCTTTTCTGGATTTTGTGTATTGTATAGGTACTGTAGATTTGGATAAAAAAGATTTATGGCTATTCTTCAAATCCTCTTAGAAACTATCCAGTGACAGAAATGAGTCAACTTTCATGGACAATTTCCAGAGGTTTATAGAATCGTGCTAGGTAGAGTTATAGTCTAATAATCTCGGTTTTACAGAAGTAGCACAGAGATATTGGTGAGTAATGATTCCAAATTACATATCAGATAAGCAGCGGACTATATTTCTCTGATACCACAGCTGATTCTTCTAACCTGCTTTCTTCCAGTCATTATCATTAATAAAATAGTCTGTATGAGTTTAAATTTAATTTAGCCTAAATATGGCTTTCTTTGAGTGTTTACATAGCAGGGGCCGGGGAGATAGCTCAGGGGCAGAAGTGCCTGCCTGGCAAGTGCAAGGTCCTGAGTTCCAGCCCCAGTTCTGGAAAAAAAAAAGAAAGAAAAGAAAAAACTTAAAAAATAAAGGTTATCAACCTGAGTGTTTACATAGCAAACTGCAATTTAACCTTGTTAGATAAATGAAGGTCTATTTATTTATTTATTTTGTCTTTTTGAGACAGGGTCTAGCTATACAGTTTAGGATGGCCTTGAGCTCACTTTTGTAGCCCAGGCTGGTCTTGAATTCACACCAATCCTCCTGCCTCAGCCTCCCAAGTGCTGGGATTACAGGCATGAGCCATCACACTCAGCAAGGCCTAGTTTATGAAAGTACTTTTGTTACAAATAGCTGATTCTCAGCTAGTCACAGGGTTATGGATTATATCTACATGTCCCCTTAAAGCCTCACACACTCATAGGTGGGGCTTTGATGAATGAGTGGATCATGGGCATGTGATAACTGGATTAGTGCACTAATTGGTTTAGCATAGTTTTGGGTATGGATGATGGAAAGGCCCACCTTGAGTGGGAGTGGCACCAATCAATAGGTTTGCAGCACAAATGGAATGAGAAAGAAGAGACAGCTTGCTGCTTTGCTGCTTTAGACCTACCCTGACACAACTCATCTCCTCCACCAGGCCCCTCTGCCATGTTGCCCTGCCGTGGAACCAGCTGACCATGGACTGAAACCTCTAAAAAGCGTGACTCAAACAACTATCTCTTTTTTGCACTTGTCGGTGTTGGCATTTTGTATTTTGTCCCAGCCACAAGAAAGTAACTAAGGGCCAACCGAATAGTTCAGCAGATTAAAGGACCTGCAAGCAGGCCCAGGGGCTGGGAGTTCGATCCCCAGACCAGCCGTGCTGGCCCTGCCACCCACACACACTGCAATTGAGACTAGGCGTGGTGGTGTGCGCCTGTAATCCCAGCTCTTGGGAGGCTGTAAACTGGAGGATCACTACAAGTCTAATCTAGTGGTGAGAACCTAAACATCCTGTAGACCCTTCCCTAAAAAATACAGGAAAAAAAAGAAAATGAAAAATGAAAGTAACTAAGATGCACAGCATCCCAGCTTTAGTTCATAGCGAGCCACTAACTGTTCAACTGCAAACCACAAGTGATACCCAATCAGGTGGTCTTTGTATTTTACCTCTGCTTTATGTGTGTTTCAGTTTTCTGCCCATGAAATGCTGCCTGACCAATTTTAACACCAGAATTCTTTGAATCTGTTTCTGGTTCTGAGTGAACCAGAACTTGTGAATCATTCTTTGCTCAAACTCTGTTAAATTTATCCAAAGTTTTTTTTTAATAGTAAGTTTGTTTTATTTATTTATTTATTTATTTATTTATTTATTTATTTATGCTATTTTGTGCTAGTAGGGATCAAATTTGGGATCTTGTTCTTGCCAGGCAGGCACTGAGGTCACTGAGCGAAATCTCTGGCCCTTATTTTTTTTTTCTTTTTGAGATAAAATCTCACTATGTAATTCAGGCTGCTCTTAAGACCACTTTGTAGCCCAGCCTCAACTCACAAGCATCCTCCTGTCTCCACCCCCAAAGTGCTGAGATTATAGGCGTGTACCATCATGCCCAACCTAATAATGAGTTTTAAACTTTGAGAGAGAATCCAGAGAGTATTTCTGTCCTTTTAAGATTATTATAGTGTATGATTTTGTTATTTGAGTTTTTAGAGGCATATAGTAATATAGGTACATATATCTAAAAGCAAATATGCGGGCTGGCGGGATGGCTCAGTGGTCTAAAGGGCCTGCTTGGGAAAGCTTGGGCGGCTTCAGGTACCACAGTTTGATCCCCTGCACCACATGCTGTGCCAGCCCCGCCCTCGGGGTGGGCTGAGCTGGCCATAAAAATGAGTAAATAAACAAACAAAGGTTCTGAAACAAGAAAAAAATAAATATATAAAATTTAAAAATTCTAAAAAAAAATAAAAAATTAAAAAAAAATACAAGCAAATATGTGTGGTTTTATAATATATACCTCCAAAGCCTTCAATAATATATGCACCACTCCTAAACTTTTCCTGTCTTCAGTAACCCACTTCCTTTATCAGGTTAGGAGAATATATAAGAGTGCAGGGCCAAAGCTAAAAGCAATAATCATTTGTCTGATCTGTTTTATCTCAGTGTTATACACAATTAATTGGTTCATTTATATCTCAGTGATATATACAATGAATTGATTCATTTATCACAACCAATGGCAAGTAAATTTGTTAATAACAATATCACTTTCTAAACATCTGTTTTCTAAGTGTGAAATAGCCCCAGATAGAGTCCAAGCATGTTCCTGAAGCTGAGATAAGGAGCCTAGCCCACTGTTACTATAGAATATATTTGTAGGTACACTGACTGATGTTGCAGAAAAAGAATTTTCAGAATTAATCAGAAAGACTGCTCCACAAGTTCTGCAAAACACAGTACATGGTTTCAGGATAAACCCTGAGAGGTCCTGACTAACCATGTCAGATACAAAAGTTACATATTCTTTGTAACACAGGTGTTATGGTTTATGTCTAGTTGTCCCCCCAAAGCCTCATGGAGTCATTGGGCGGGGACTTCTAAAGTTTGAGACTTGATCCATGATCCCTGGGATTATGGGTTTTAGTACTGATGGGATTATGGGTGGAAGTACTTCCGGGATTATGGGTGTAGCCTAGGGCGGGAGCTAAGGCGGAGAGCCTGAATGTAATATAAAG
>PVJA010052543.1:0-12349 GCA_004027025.1 Myocastor coypus
GTGATGGTAATTTTAATGGCGTTTGCATAGAAACTGGTACTAAAACAAGTATGCTACATTTGACAACTCATTCAGAAACTGCTAAACACTAATTTAAATAAACATATTTGAAGAACTCTGTACTGAAAAGATTCCTATATGTATATCTTGTGTTATCCAACTAAACAAATTTAACTAAGGTGGTACATGTAAGACCAATGTGTATTTTCAAGATGTAATCAAAATTGTGAAGTTTTGGATTTCCATGGAGACTGCATACACTAGGTACTAAGAGAACAGATCCTATAGTTTGGAGGGAAGCAAGCATAGTTAACAATTCTACTTAAAAGGGAAATTATTTTACAATAGCAAAAATAGAAGAGAAATCATATACATTGTGAAACCACTGAATAAACAGAATGTGTTTGCAGGTCAGGATAACAATCAGTTGCTTCATAGATAAATCATAAATAGCAAGTTTATCAACATCAAGAAATTCAGTACTTTCTACCATAAACTATAAGAATCAAGTCTGACACATAAATAGAAGTACAAAACAAAGAAAGGAACTAAAATGAGCTTCTAAACAGTTCTGAAGTGGTTCGTTGAGTCCAGGGTGGTAGTAAGTTCTTCTGCCCATGCAATGGCAACATAAGCAGAATGCATGGATGGGAAGTGAGGACCAGACCTGTTCTTCATAACTTGAAAGAGGACTAATATACCCAAAACCTGTGAATTGATGGGCTTCAATCATTGTCACGCTGCCCCTGTCTTCTGGAGGGAGCCAGGCAGGTTTTTTGTTAAACCACAGATCAAAGTTTTCTAATTCCAGTTCTCCAGAAATCTTTGGCTTAAAGGTAGGTGGGTCATGCAGAAGATGCTGCCTCACTGGTCTCCAGCTTGGTGGCTGTTATATAATGCCAGGCAGAGCAGGAATAAGGGATTAGGGCTCTCACTCATTTCTTTTCTGTGTAAGGCTGATTTTTTCAGGAAATTAGTAGAGTTTAGAGTCCGGCAAGTCAGCATGTAGTGATGGCATGGCATAGTCTTTGTAATGTCTTGAACCTGTCAGCCCCGTTTGATAAAGAACATACACACACACCCAGCAGTTGTCCTGAATGGATACGCATACGGCATTTGAAATTTCCTTCTGGTCACTTGGAATTACTTCCTGTCTTATCCCAATCAGACATATCCCCAAGAGGGTAGTTGGCAGTTTCTACATATGAAGAAGCTATAATCATTCAGCACGTTTTGACAGCACTTATCTATCCAGTATAACCATGTCAAAGAGAACAGACACAATGCAGCCCCTCACCACCCTCCCCTTACATGAGAGGAGACCTGTGGTAGATTAACTGATGGGCACCTTGTAACACCCACCTGGCCTGAATCCATGTGCTTCTTGGTGTGACAGACCCTTTTGAGGATTGTGGCCAACAGCATAAGAGGAGAACTGGAGAGAAAGTTGGTGCACTGTTGGTTCTCAGAACAAGAAGTCTTGCTGGCTTTTCTGATGTGAACTCAGTCTTTCTCCTCACCAGAGGAGCTCAGGTCCTCTTGTCACCGAGGATGGCTGTAGTCCTTTAGGTGGGAGCATTGTCGGTACCTGGGCAGCACCCCTGGCTCCAGTGCACATCCTTCTACCTGGTGGCACGGATCCTCCTGCTGCTGCTGACTTTCTAGCTTCCATCACTGACCTTGGGGCCTTCCCAGTGCAGATGCATGATACAACTCGCATGAGACATTGTCCTGGGCACTAAGCCTCCAGCTGTACTTGTGGAGGACATTGCCATGGGCTCTAGGCCTTTAGTTAAATTCTTTGCATCTCTAGTAGGTGGACAGATCTCTTCCATTCTTCTACACTTGCTTTTTTGTGTGACTTATAAAATAATCCTATGAATTATGTGTCCTGTATTAAGTCTATTTCCCTAAAAATCCTGACTGTAACACATGCTTATCAAACTGAACCTAGATTCTTCCTTGCTTCACAATACACTTCCTAAATTTATTCTCTTTCAGCCACACCAAAGTCTCTCTAGTTATGATTTCTCATCTTCCCTCAATGTAGCTGGACAACAATTACACAAAGTAAAAGGAAGAAGGGGAAAAAGACAAGAGAGAGAGGAACATGAGGCAGAGAAGGAAAAAGAGGAGTAGAAAGAACCTGAAAATCAACTAATTGCTTAGTCTGGCCCCACCAACTCCCTGAGCCTACTCAGAAGGAAACTGCTGACTGTCAGTGACAAGTGTCTGCCTGTGGTTACAACAGATGCATTGTATTTTTGAACAGCCCACAGAGAAGGTGAAGAGAGAGATCTCAATGCAGAAAAAAGAGGGGCTCCTAATACTTCCTGTCTAGCTCCTGGTTTGTGACTTGAGAGGGGAGGACAGAGTCTACTGGGAGACAATAGGGACAGGTAAATCCAGAGGCCTCCAGGGAGAAACGCTGCAGTGGAATGCAGCAGAGGATGGTGGGTGCTACAACAGCTGGAGAGTGGCTTCAGTCCTGGCAACTGCAAGTCTCCTGGAGAAGGTGCTTGGCCAGAGAGCACTTTAGGGCAGGGACAACTGAACCTGAGTCTTGGGCATCCACGGCTTGGTTGTATCTCTGGGTCCTAGCATTGAAATCCCATAATGACTGGCCAAGAGGTGACAATGGGAAATATCCAGGCTCAGGCAGCCATAGTTAGGCCACCAGGAGATACCCAGAGTGTTGCAGGATGAACAGCCCAGGCCCTCTTCTCCCAACACAGACCACAAAACCAGAGTCAGCGGAACTGCTATGGACTTGAAAGTAACAGACATGGCAATCTGCATTAATCATGCTGCAAGCTTCCTGGGTTTATCCAGCACTTTACCCTAATCCTACTCACGCATGCTGTGAATATCCACCATGCGCCTGGCCTATGACTGCTTCCTTTGTCTACTAGTGACTGCTGAGTTGGACATTATCACACAACTGCAAACCTCACAAGATAACCATATATATATATATATATATATATATATACACACACACATATATATGACAGTGATCTAGCTGCCATATCACTTCCCACAGTGTTGATGTGACTGAC
Source organism: Myocastor coypus (assembly GCA_004027025.1). NCBI lineage: Eukaryota > Metazoa > Chordata > Mammalia > Rodentia > Myocastoridae > Myocastor > Myocastor coypus. The sequence goes on from PVJA010052543.1 coordinate 3,060, forward strand.
TTGGCTGCCTAGGCATCTGCTCCCTCCCTTATTACCCCATGTACATCTGTCCTGAACCTGCACACTTGTTGGTAGAGGATGACTATCCTTGATAGAAGAGGACCCTTACCTCTCTCAATTATATACAAGTACTTGTGCTAGTGCACTATCCAGTACAAATCTATATCAGGTGGTGGATAGGTTTCCATGGAAAGTCTGAAGAGTCATTGTTGAAAGACTGAAAACCATTTGCTGAAGAGTCTATGCTGCTATGCAGGAGAATGCATCCAAAGAGAAAGTGAAGGCAGGAGGTCCTCCAGAGAAATAGGCAGAGCTGCCCTTCTTTACTTCCCCATTATACCTTCCAGGCAACAAGCCACCCTAAAGTGAATCTTCTACAACCTACAGTGGGGAATTGCTGAGTGATTTAGTTAAACTTTTCAAACTCAAATTGACATGATTAATCAATCATTATAGTCAAAAAAAAAAAAAAAAAAAAAAAAAAAAAAAAAAAAAAAAAAAAAAAAAAAAAAAAAAAAAAAAAAAAAAAAAAAGAGATTAGCAGAACACATTGACACATAAGATGTTAGCAGGGCATGATGGCTCATACCTATAACTTCAGCACTCCTAAGGCCCAGTCCAGTGCTTTATACATTGTGTGAATTTGAGACGCTAAAAGCTTAACTAAATTGGCTTAGCAATTCCACAGCCTACACTGTGGCCCCTCCTCCTACAGCCTCCAGGCCCCAACCTAGAGTGACTCATTGCTTAATTGATGTAAAAGGGAAGTGAGGAAGGCTGGAACATTCCACTTCCTTAGAGGAGCTCTGGTATTCACAATCAGCCTATAGGAAAGGAGAGAGGCTTGCTAGACAGAGCAGCTGCTGTCTTTCCTTTGCTCTTTGCTGTCTTCCACCACCAGGAATGGCTGCCCTCTGCTATGTACTACTTGGCCTTGACATGCACTACTCTACCTTAGAGCCAACCAAGTATGGATTGAGACCTACCTTTACATCCTCCATTTTGCATGTCAGGTATCTTGTCCTAGCACTGTATGAAAAGTAACAGAGGAACTGAAATAGGAAGATTGCTGTGAGTTCAGGGTCTTTCTGGGCTACATAGTCAGTTCAGTTGTGCAGCACATGAACACAGAGTGAGACCCTGTCTGAAGAAAAAGGAAAGGAAAGAAAGAAACAAGATTGAAGATTACATTGTATATAAGAAACAAAATTAACTAAAAAAAAAATTCATACAGTGAAAAGCAATGGATAGAAAGCAATACTTAGCAAAAGAGCCCAGAAGAAAGCAAGAGTAGTGTTCTACTTGCAGACAAAGTGGATTTCAAGCCAAGCATGATCAACAGAGACACAAAAGGGTCCCTACATATTTCTAAAGGAAACAATTCAAGAGGAAGCAATAACAATCATAAATATATATGTTCCTAAAACTGATATACTCAAATATATTTTAAAAGATATAAAAAGTGAGATAAGCATTCGTGCAATTGTAATGGGAGACCTCAATGACTCATCACAAATAAATCAACTAAAAATATTTGTCCACAAAGAAATACCAGACTTGAAGCAAATCTTTGAACAAATGGACTGAGTAGATAACTACAGAGTGTTCTACCCAATAACAGAATACACATTCTTCTTAGCAGCATGTGTCACTTTTTCAGAGTTGTTTGCTTATTAGCTCATAAAACATGATTAAGTAAATGCCCTAGAATTGAAATTATGCCATACATATTATCAGATCATAGTGGAACCAAGTTGGAAATTGCCAGAGAAGCCACAAAATTACATAAATACATGGAAATTAAATATCACCCTTCTGTGCCAGGACACTCATTCTCAGTTGGTCCCTGGGACAGGGTTGGCATGGCAAACTCAGAGATATAACTCCTGGTCCCTGGGCCTGATGGCAGGTGCTTTAATCCACTGACCTATTTGGAAGGCCCCAACTCTTTAAATTCTTTGCTGCTTGCTTCCATTTGTGTTTTTACAATGATAATTATAGCTTTTGCTTATTCAGCAATTATTTCAGGGCACAGTATATATTCTGTGCATATTTTCTCTGGTACTTAACCTAATATAAGCACAAAAGTAACTTCGTGAGATAAAATAATTCCTTTCCTTTTACCTGAAGGAGTTTTAGAAAAACTGAAGTGAATTGTGTGTAAGGTAAAACTATCATTTTATACAAAATTTAGTGGTACATACTTAATAAACTCACTAGGTTGCAACAAACATTTCTGAACAAATTTTTATCTGAGTTTTCAATTCTTTTGGATACCTAATGCTAGAAATGAAATTGCTAGACCATCTGATAAAACCCACGAACAATATCTGAGAGTTTCTCTCTCTCTCTCTCTCTCTCTCTCTATATATATATATATATCTATATATCTATATATATATCTATATAGATATATAGATATCTATATAGATATATATATAGATATATATATAGATATATATATATATTTTTTTTTTTTTTCCAGTTTCTCCATTCCCTCACCAAGACTTGTTAAGTTTTTAAAAAAAATGATAACTATCTTTTTGGGCATGAAGTAGTATCTCATTGTAGGTTCGATCTGGATTTTCCTGATGTCTGATGATGTTGACCGTCTTTTCTCATGGATGTTGGTCATTATGTGTTATTTCTTAATATAAATATGCTCAGTCAAACCCTGATTCTCCCCTGTCAAATTCTTTGCTTGTGCTTTGCATTACTAAGACATTCTGTTTCTGCCTTACTGAAATTAACGTCTTTCTCTTTTGGAATTTCTCTAGGTTTTAGACATTAAGTACTATAGGGAATCATCTATGGTCTTTCCTATAAGTTTGTAGTTATAAATTTTGTATGTATATATATATGTACATTTCTTTTACTTAAACTGGAAGCTTTTAATTGTTACATGTTAGTTGTATAGAATGAGATTCATTTTGGTATATTGGCACATGTACATAGCATTTTAGTTAATTTCATTCCACTTACCCACTCCCTATTGTCTCAGTCTTTAGGCTCAAGTGCTCATATAGGTTATATTATTACTTTTTTTTTTTTTTTTTTTTTTTTTTTTTTTTTTTTTTTTTTTTGTCTTTTTGAGACAGGATCTCACTATGCAGTTCTGGCTGGCTTTGAGCTCACTTTTGTAGCCCAGGCTGGTCTCGAACTCGCACCGATCCTCCTACCTCAGCCTCCCGAGTGCTGGGATTACAGATGTGCACCACCACGCCCAGCAAGGTTATATTATTTGATTCATACCTCGTTTCTTGAGGAGATTGCGTTAATGGTGCTACACTTACAAGTAATAAATAATTTTGATACATTATTGTTTTGTATATTATTTGCATATTAATAAATTAATTTTCTATAAAGAGAAAAGAGAATGAAGTAGCAAATAAGGATATCCTCTCTCAGGGTTTTTCAGCCTCAGCATTGTTGATATGTGGGCCAGTTTTATTTTTTTTCTTTAATGGCCGGCTCAGCCTGTCCTGGGGGTGGGGCTGGCACAGCATGTGGTACTGGGATCCAGCCACAGTCCCTGCAGTTGCCTAAGCTTGCCTAAGCAGGCACTTTAGACCTCTGAGCCATCTTGTCAGTCCCTGGGCTCATTATTCTTTACCATGGAAAATGTCCTTTGCTTTATAGGATGGTTAGTGGTAGTGCTGCCCTGTGCCCCTTGAATCCCACAAGTATACTCCAGTTATGACAAAAACATTTGGGAGAACATTTAAGATTAAAAAGGAAAGAAATAAGCAAAAAGAGCTACCAACATCATTTCTGTAGAAATATGTGTTCTTTGAAAACTAAATTTTAAGAAATAGAGAAAGAAAGGTTTTGGCTTAGAAGCCTATTTCATATTCTCGGAAATAAATCTGTGACTCTCTCTCTATGTATTTTTTTTGTTTGTGTTTGTTTGCTTGTGTTTTTAAGACAGGGTCTCACTATGTAGTTATGTAGCTCAGGCTGACCTTGAGCTCCCTTTATAGTCCAGGCTGGTCTGGAATTCACATCAATCCTCCTCCCCAGCCTCCCAAGTGCTGGAAGTATAGGTGTGGGCCACTACTCTTGATAACTATGGGTGAATTTAATTTTATAAGTTGATAAATTATTCTTTATTTTTCAGCTTATTATGACAACACCATTTTTCATAGAGTTGTTCCTGGTTTTATAGTCCAAGGGGGAGACCCTACTGGCACAGGGACTGGTGGGGAATCTATATATGGAGCCCCGTTCAAGGTAAGACTAAGTAATAACAGTCCCTTTTTGTTATTATAAACCAACATGGATTCCTTAATAGAAAATGATTTTTCCACTCCAGATGAAAAATAATTCATGCTAATATTTAAATCCAGTTATCTGCCTCATATGTAGGATAATACAGATACAAGAGGGATACTTACCCTACCAAACGTTCTTTCTTAGTTGTTTTATTTCAAGTTTTTAAGATAGACTGAATTCAAGTAGAGGTAAAGTTGGTAGTGAAAAGCATGTGACTTTAGAAAAAGACCGTATTGGAAGCCGGGCATGGTGGCGCACGCCTGTAATCCCAGCACTCGGGAGGCTGAGGCAGGAGGATCGATGTGAGTTCAAGACCAGCCTGGGCTACAAAAGTGAGCTCAAGGCCAGCCTGAACTACATAGCGAGACCCTGTCTCAAAAAGACAAAAAAAAAGACTATCACAAATTTCCCATTATTTGACTTGCATCTAATCTTTGCAACTCTAAGAATATAAAACATTTTTAGAACACTACATTTGTTGTTTAGTTTTAATTTTTTTCTTAACTTATGTATTTGGTACAAGTCTCATTACCTAGCTTAAACTTATAATGACCCTTCTGTTTCAGCTTCCACATTGCTGAGATTAAGATCATGCACCACCATGCCCTGGTCTCCATGGCTGTCTGGGCTGGCTGGGTGGCTAGGTGGGCTCGGGGTGGGGTGAACATGACATGTAGTATCGGGGATCAAGCCTGGTCCTTATGTTTGCCAGGCAGGTGTTTAGACCATGAGCTATTTCCCTGGCCTGTTGTTTTACTTTAAAGCAACGTATTTAAATCCTATTTGAAACTGGTAATCTGGTTGGCCTGCTGTAATTAAATATGTATAACCACAGACAGGATGGTTGTCTTAATATTTTTTGAAAAGGTATATGAGTCAAGAATAAATAAGTGAGTTTTCACCTGCCAACACAGATTTAGGAAGAAAAAGAATTCACATCATAGTTAAGAAATTAGGTGGTATACGCCTGTAATCTCAAAATGCTGGGAGGCCAAGGCAACAGTTTAAACCCAGCCTGGGCAATTTAGTGACTGACTTAATGAGATCTTGTTTCAGAAATTTAAAAGAATAGAGCCAATGAGATAGTTCAGCAGGCTAAGTGCCTGCTTAGGCAAACTCAGGGACTGGGGTTTGATCCCCAGTGCCATGGTCCCATTAGCCCAACCCCTGGGCATGATGAGTCAACTACAGAAGATTATAGCACCTGTAATCCCAACGCTGGGGAAGGGGAAAACAAGAGGATCACTACATGTCTGAGCTGCATAGTGAGACTCTGTACCAAATACATACATTTTTTAAAAAATTAAAAAGAACTTTTTTTGGTTAGATTTTAAAAAGTGAGTGTGCAGGGGAGCATCAAGCTAGATGCTTGATGTGAAAACCCTCCATTCAATCTCTATCACTACAAAAATAAAAGAGCAACAACAGTAGGTTCAACTAGAAACTGAAAGTTGTGTTTATTATTAATGTGATTGGACCAATACTAAGTTCTTTGAGTATCAGTAGTTCTTAAAATAGGAGGGTTTGGGAACACTTCATATTCATTGCAATAGTTTAGAACTAGGTCAGAGTGTAATTCTTGCTAAAAATATATAAACATCAATATTTCTAGGGATATACTTTTGTTTTGTTGTGTGGTACCAGGGATGAAACTCAGGACCTTGTGCTTGCCAGGCAAGCACTTATTCCACTGAGCTATTTCCCCAGCTTTCCTTTAATTTCTAGATCAAAATGGCTTTAGAAATGTAAAATGGTTACTTGGGGAAAAAAAAAAAAAAACAAACTTTGGTATCATTGTTAGAGTCTTTTAATTATTACCAAGGAGATACATCTCAGTTTAGAGCTTCTGTTTCATGGGAGACATTCCTTTATTCTGTCATTTGGAGTCACAGAATAGCTCTTCACTGTACCTCTCTCCCACCTTGAGATTTTTGCTTTGTTATTTTCAGGCCGGTCATTTTTATCCTGTTAAGAATTATTTATTGAGTTCAGATTTCTTAAGAATTACTTACTAAGGATATATAATTTTTTAAAAAATGAAGAGCATTGATTCTGTACCACAACAGCATTATAGATGGATTCCAGAGTTAGATCTGGATGCCTTGTTAGCTAGGAGACTAAGGGACTGGTGAAATGGCCCCATCAAAACACAAATTCATCTTAGAAAGGCTTACACCTGCTCTTTTGAAAACTGAGGTGAGCCCAGTGCCAGTTCAGAAAAAAATTCAACTTTACATAGATACCATCAGAATAAATTATTTGAATTCAAAAACAGGAGAAAAGCAGTTGTTTGTGATACTTAGAATGAAGGAGAGGGATCATTAGTTGAAGACTTCAATCAAAACTTGATTTTCTTGGAAAAATACTAAAAGGTTTTAAAAGTCTTAAATGACTTTAATAGTTGAAAATATGAAAATGAGTCGGAGAAACCTATTCCCCTTTGAATTCTTCCTCTGTGTTAAGCAGCTTTCCGTAAAACAGGCTGAATATATTCATCGTTGAGTAGATTATTGCAAATACCTAACTTATAAATTCGAGTTTATTGAATATTAAACAAATAGCAAATATTACCATTATACTTGAAAATCAGTTTTAATGAACTTCAATATATTTTATTAGAAATTGTGTGGGAACTTGCTGGTCAGCTGCATATATAAAGGGTCTTACAACTGAGGACATTCACTAAATAGTTCTGTATGTTTCAGGATGAATTTCACTCACGGTTGCGTTTTAATCGGAGAGGACTGGTTGCCATGGCAAATGGAGGTCCTCATGATAATGGCAGCCAGTTTTTCTTTACCCTTGGTAGAGCAGATGAACTTAACAACAAGCATACTATCTTTGGAAAGGTTGGTATCCAATATCTTAAATCTATGGTTTGGTTTTATGTTATTATCTACTGTTGTATGATATATGTGGTCAGCTTATGTAAGTCCTGTCTTCATAAAATGTTCTCTATACTTATCCTGTTATAATGAATTATGAAGGATTAATTAAATTTATTATCATATTTCAAATTAGTCATTTGTTATGACTAATGTTTCCCTTCTTTAAAATTCTATTATGTAATGGTATTAGCTTCTGTGCCATTCAGCCATTGTTGTTTTCACATCAGAAGCATACTTAAGTAGTAATGTTCTCTAGCCAAAAAGTTTGCTAATGAGTTCTCTTAAATTTAAACTGAAAGAGGCTGAGTGACACTGATGAGGGGTTTTTATTAGTGGTATTACTTTAAATAGTCCCTTATCCAGTCCTTTTCAGATTTGATGTCCTATCAGAGAATGTTCTTTCTATAGAATTTTCAAGAAGTCTTTTTACAAAGGGATTCTGAAGCTTTTCTTCTTTTACTTCACAAATATATTCTGTAAATTTTCTTAGACATATTAGACATTACTAGTTCATCAGCTCCCTCTGCTGGTTCAGTAAGAATTGTTTTCTCATAAGCATAACTGGGTTTAAAGATGAAAGGGGAAACACAAACATAGTGCAATTGAAAAACTGATACTGGTTTTAAATCTTGAGAAATGCTCAATTAAAGCAATCACTCTAAAACCATGAGACATAATATTTTTTTTGTTTTTTAACAACATGGAGGGCTAGCCAAATAGCTCAGTGGATTAAAACACTTGCAAGTGGGTTCAAGGGCTGTTTGGCCCCGGCACACTGAGAAGGTAATTGAAACTGGGAGTGGTGCCACTCATCTGTAATCCCAGCTCTTGAGAGGCTGTAAACAGGCAGATCACTACTAGTCCAATCTAGTAGTGAGACCCTGGAAGCCCTGTAGACCCTTCAAATACAAAATAAATCAATAATTAATTAATTAATTAGTTAATTTCTTAACAACATGGAAATACCATTAGCATGTTCTTTCAAGCTGCTTCCCATACAGGCTTTCTTATGGCCATTGTTTTTCCTATTGTTTTTCATAATAATAGTTTATAATAAATGATGTTTAACTTACCTTTCTACACAACTTTTTATAATTGATATCATATAATGTACACATTAGACCTACCATATAGCTTAATGTTAAGTAAGATACTGTCTGCAAAGCACTTATGTTGTTATGGTTTGCTTACCTTATTTTTCTTTGTTTATGGTTTTTGAATGAGAACTGTCCTTTGGGAGGTTATTTGTCATTATAGTTTTGTCTTTAATAAAACTATTAATTATATACAAAAAATTTCCCAAAAAGTTTATTGATAGATTGACCCTATCTGTGCTTTTCCCCTTAAAATAGTTTTGTTTTCCATTATAAATGTGTATATTCTTATGGAAAAATATGAATTATTTTTAATTATTTTAAAATTAAAATAAATTTGAATTAATTTCAATTAACTTTGAAACTCCTTTATTAATTAAAAGGATGAACACAAGAATTTATAATTATTTTTATTATCTTATATAGGTTACAGGTGATACAGTATATAATATGCTGCGACTGACAGAAGTAGACATTGATAATGAAGAAAGACCACGAAATCCACACAAAATCAAAAGTTGTGAGGTAGGAACATGATTATCACGAGATACAGATTTTAAATTGTCATTTAAAAGAAAGTCATTATTGACATTTAAGCTATTAGATAAAAGTTGTATGAGTAATACCACCTATTTAGGCACAACTTCTGATTAAGAAATTGTTGAATTACTAGTTTTGGATTTCAAAGTGAAATTTTAGATTATAATCTGAATGAAAAGCTGAAATTATGATGGAAAGTTAAAGCAACTTAGCCCCAAAGAAATGACTTTGTAGGTAATTTTATTAGACTTATTCTTTATTAAGGAAGCAATGTCCTTAAAGGTCAAAACATTCTTTGGAATCAGGACATAGCAGTTTGTATCATTTGAAATTTCCTAAATATTTTCCTGCTTTATAAATTTGGAAGCTGGGCGTGGTGGCTCACACCTGTAATCCCAGCACTTGGGAGGCTGAGACAGGAGGATCGTTGTGAGTTCGAGACCAGCCTGGGCTACAAAAGTGAGCTCAAAGCCAGCCTGAACTGCACAGTGAGACC
>PVJA010052545.1:0-12352 GCA_004027025.1 Myocastor coypus
GTAATGTGGATTTAGAAAGGTTAATGTTTAATTGTTTGATCAATCTTATATACCTATATGTATTAATCTAAACTCATTTGATGATGAAAATATGTAATATAACCATTGTTAAATTTAAACAATAAAAAAATTGAAACAAAAAAGTGAATTATTCAAAGGAAAAAATGAGTTACTTCTATTTTTTTAGAGATGAAAATTTCCAAAACTATAAGATCTTTTTATTAATGTTAACAAAAGTGTGGCAATATAAAATGTATACATATTAAGCTTGACTTAAATAATCATTGTAACTTTCTTCCCATGGCCAAATTTGGGGATTTCTTTCAAGTAAATAACTATTTTTCTGATAATTTCTCCTCATTTATAGCCTCTGTTTAGGAGGTATGTATTCATTCTCTGTTGCTGCTGTAACAAGTTACCACAAAACCTTGTAGTTTAAAATAAAACAAATTTATTGTTTTATAGCTCTGGAGATCAGAAGTCCCAAAACCTAACTGTTGCTAGGACTGTAGAGTTGCTGGAGATGAGGAGAGAATTTGTTCCATAGTGCTTTCTGGTTTCTAGAGGCAACCCAAATTTCATGGTTTGCTACCCTAACTTTTATCTGCAAACAGTATCATGCTTTGCTTCTACAACACCTCTCCTACTCTCTAATTCTGGTGCACGACTTCTCTCACATAGGGGTCTTTGTGATTACACTGGATCCATACAAATAATCTAGGGCAATTACTTTATCTCAAGATTTGTTATAGGTAGAATTGCATCTCCTGACATCTATATGTCAAGAGACCAACCGCCAAGACCTCATAATGTGATCTTATTAGAAATAGGATCATGGAGATAAAATCAGTTAAGAGAATATTTTAAACCAAAAGACTGATGTCCATGCAGACTACGGAAAAGCATAAGACATAGTGAAGAAAGCTGTGCAAGACAGAGGCAGAGAATTCAGTTGTACTAAAGGAAAAGAAGAATCCGTCTCAAGGTCTTTGGTGAGAACATGTCCTTCCAATTCTGATTTTGGACCTCTGTCCTCAATTTTGTGAAAGATTAAGTTTCTCTTGTCTTAAGCCAATACACTTTGACAATTTGAAGAAGTAGCCTTAGAAAACTAAGACCGTAGAGACAATCGGTTTCAATTGCAACAGGATAGAAATGTAATTGAAGAACAAATTATGGGAAGCTGACAGCATCCAGGTGGGCAGATAGCAACATGGATACCAATAGTAGGCCTGGAAGGTATGCACAAGGCCCAGCTTCTTCCAAGAACCTGGGCCAGGAAATGATCTACCTGTAGATATTAAGCCTCAAGACTTCAAATTTCACTTGCTTCCATTTCTGTAAAATGCTCCAGCCAACAGCAAGTTATTTGACTTTAGGGACCATGTCTCACTTCATTTTGTGGTCCTGCTATGATTTGAATTTGCCCCTAAGGACCATGTGTTGAAACTTCTTCCCCATGCAAGCAGTGTTAAGAGGTGGGAGCTTTATGAGGTGCATAGGTCATGAGGGCTCTTAGCCTACAAGGGCTCATGCCGCAGTTGCAGGCATAAAAGAAGTTTGGCTCCTTTCGCTCACATACACACTTGTGTGCTGTTCTGCTCTTCTACCTTGAACCATAAGATGACAGCAATAAGGTCTTTGCCAAATGTGGGCCCCTAGCTCTTGGGCTTTTCAGTCTTAAGAACTTTAAGAAATACAACACACTTACATATGTAAAACAAGCTTTAAATAACTGGAAAGAATAAATACCCAGTGGATGACAACTGCCTCATGAGAAGGGCATTAAGAAAAGAATAAGCATTTGGCATCATTTTTTAAAGGCTGGGAAAAAGATGATAAAATGCCAAGAGATTTTAACTTTTGGCCATAAGAACATAGACATGAGTGTCTGTTAAATTCTTTTTTACACTTTTTAACTTTTTTTTAAATTTCAAAATTGAAAACAATTCAAGCAGGGCGGTGTATGCCTATAATCCCAGCACATGGGAGACATGGGGATTGATTATAGCAAGTTCAAGGCCAGCCTGGACTACAGAGTGAGGCCATGCCTCAAAAAGCCAAAAAGTTAATAACAAGGTATGATCTCTTGAATATACAAATTCTCTATATTCTGTGGAGGGCCCTGACTTTGTCTTTGTGTAGGTGGCCAAAGCGCAATGCTTCCTCCTCCTCATGGCGCCCTGACCAGTCTCTGTGACTCCACATGTTTCCTTTGAACATCCTGCTTCCAAGGACCCCTATGCGCTGGCAATGTTTTCGCTTATCATTCAAGGCCCAAGCCTATGACCACCTTCTCTATGAAGTGCTCGCCCTCCTGCTCACACTCAGCTGAGTGTCCCCTTGTACACTAGCACAAACTTTGTTTGTCTCACATCCAGCCTCGTACCGGGTCACAATCTATACTCCATTATATCCTTCAAATAAATGAAGGACTGAAACAGTGCATAGCTGGTTTTCAAAAATCATGACTTATAAACATATATGTAAGGTCAATGAAGTCAAACAAAGCTCTCAGGGGTACAAATATCTTGTCCCAGTAGCTCTTGTCCCTGTGCATCAGGTAAAAAAAAATAAGAGAAGGCTAAAGTAGCCATCTTCAAATATATGAAAAGTATTTGAATGGAGAGAACTGTTCCATTTCCACCCAGCACTAAGAAAATGAGTTTAAATTATAGCTCAAAAGATACTGATTAGATATTGAAAAGAACTTAATAAAATCAGCATACCATGTCAGGCAATGAGCATGGTTTTGAGTCAATCAGACCTGGTGATGAATGCCAACTCCTCTGCTTGGTGACCATTTAGTTTTGGACATGTTACCTAATCTCAGTGACCTCATTCCCAGAGTGGTGGTGATAGTATTTCCCTTATGTACTAATGTGGAAATTAAATGGCAGAACATGTAGAGTCCTGGACACATAGTAGTTACTTCTCAATCATCACAGAACTGGGGGGCCCAGCAGGATGGCTCAGTGGTCTAAAGCACCTGCTTAGGAAAGCTTGGGCGGCTGCAGGGACCGCAGTTCGATCCCCAGCACCACATGCTGCGCCAGCCCTGCCCGCAGGGCAGGCTGAGCCGGCCATAAATATAAATAAACAAACAAAAGTTCTGAAACAATAAAATAAAATAAAATAAAAAATTTAAAAAAAAATCATCACAGAACTAAGTAGGAAAAAACTCCTATTGGAAGTTTTTGAAGTTAGGTCATGCACTATTTGTTTAGTAGAAACTATAGCATGCAGGAGGAGGAGGGTGCATTCCAGGCCAGCCACTGTGCACGTGCCTCTTCTGTGGTCACTGGGCCAGTGAACCCTAGGGGCCCCAGAGAGAGAAGTTCTGAAATTTCTCTTTGGGAGTCAGCTTATCTGTAAAAAAGTTCACAATTTTAGGTACGTGATCTCTCTCTCTCTCTCTCTCTCTCTCTCTCTCTCTCTCTCTCTCTGTGTGTGTGTGTGTGTGTGTGTGTGTGTGTGTGTGTGTGTGTGGCCAGGCATTCCATAATGTTTCTTTTATTTCTGTAAAAAGAAGTGTCACTTCTGATCCTGATAACAGCCTAGGCTAAACTGTTTAACATTTTCATTTTAAAAGGTGATATTTAAATTGTCTTTTTAAACTTTCATTACAAAAGGTGATAGTTATACTGTCTTTCTTCAGCCCTAACATCAACACCTTCTCTGTTCCAGCCCTGATTACTGGCTCAGAGCTGCAATTGTGCCCGAATTTCATTTATCCTTGTCATGATCTCCCAGTTGGGCACAGAAAGGAGGACTTGATCAAGACACTTTGAAAACTGATCTGTTCCAACCTGTTCTTGCTCAGCCCCTTGAAGACACGACATCCATCATGCTTTGGGGGATCATGAACCAGGAAATGAATTCATACTGTAATGCTCCCAGCCTCCATTTTGAATGAGATCAGTCTTTAGCCTACTCTAAATGGAGAATACAAATGTTGCCTTGATAATAAGCTCAGAATTTTAAAAATGTATAATCTAGGATCAATAGGTTTAGCAGGGCCAGGCAGCAAACCTACATGAGGAGTCGGAATGACCTCCAGGTGCAAATCCTAGAATGCCACCCACCCACTCCACCCTCTCCTGCTCAGACTCTTCCCCTTTCTCTCTCCCTTCTGCCCTGACCTTTTCCTGGTAGGTTACATAGGGGTATTTTCAAGCACTCCCAACAACACACTTAATAGTTCATACAGTGTTTGCCCTGTGGACTTACAGCACTATTTACACTTGGGTCTCTCGAGGAGTCATGGAGAAGGTGCTTATTTCCTTCATGGGAAGTGACAAGGCTCAGTACATAATGCACAAAATGTCATAATCACTCGATAAAGGCACTTTGTAAAACACATGGAACAAGTAATTAAAAAATAAAAAACTCTAAATGAAGATTCAATTCCAAAGGGAAGAATGCCTTTGAGTTTTTTGACAAAGCAAAATATTCTAAAATTCAATTGTTTAATAGGGTTTTCCCCAGCAGCACTTGCACATATTAATTCTCATTTCAAGGCAGCATGTTTATTTTAGTTCCAACCTACTTTCAAGGGTAGGTAATTAGGGAAACTAAAAGTGCATATCTTATTGCTTAATTTAGAGTCTACCACTGTGTTTCCAGGCCTTTCTTGGGTTGCATTTAATGACACAGAGCAATGAAAGATTTTTATTCAACTTTAAGTGCTTGAGAAAGGCAGTGAATAAAAGTCAGTTATATATTCTGATTTTTTAAAAGAAACCTCATCCTATTATCTTAAATATAAGATTCTGCATGTGCGAACTGAGACTTTGTGTAATAAATCTCACCGGTGGTTCCCAGAGCTCCAGGCATAATTGTTTCAGTCATTTCTCTGAAGTATGGGCACTTGCAACACGGTTACCTCTACCACCCCCAATAATGACTGTCCTAGGTGGCTGCCACAGAAGCCACAAGTGCATATGTAGTATCTTCCTACTGAACAGAAGCCAGAATCTGTGCACAATCACTAACTATCCAATCGCTAACTGCCAATGTTGGCTTGGACACACAGCAGTCTAGTAGCACATATACCCTTTCAAACCGCATGGGCAATTTTCTTAAGAGTAGCCACATTTTCTAAAAATGTCAAATTGATTTTGACAATGTACTTTAGTCCAACATTTGCAACCTGCCATAAAAAACGGAAACATTTTACCTTTTAATCCTAAATCCTCAAAATCTTATTTTTTATACTTTGCTATCTGACTGCTAAATTTTCAATTACAGTGAAAGGAAATCCTACCAAAACAAAGTAAAGTTGACAGAAAGAATATTTTTTACTACTTCAGTTAATTTTAAAGATTTATTTATTTACTTACTTGCTTGGTGCAGGTTCTTGCTATACAGCTCAGACTTGTAGTGATCCTCCTGTCTCAGCCTCCCCAGTACTGGAATTATGGGTATGTGCCACTACACATGGTTTCAGTGGCCAGCATGGCACTCTGCTCAGCCAATATGGCATGCAGTACACAAACTTAGGTCTTTGCATTTTTCCAGGCAGGTGCTTAGACCACCAAGCTGTCTCTCCAACCCCTTGCTTCAGTTTTTTTAATTTAAATTTTAATTGCAGTTAAAAATTCAGTTCTTCAGATGTACCAGCCCCACTCCAACCACACACATTGGCATGTGGGTAAGCTGCTGAGTGGGATAGTGCACAGTGGTATCCATAGACTCCTTTTACCAGACACTCTGAACTCAGAGCTGGAAGGCCTCCCAGCACATACCTCTGGAGAGATGGCTGAGACCACTGTTAGCTCTGGTGCTTATAAAGATCTTGCTTGTGTTTCTTGAATTGGGCTGAAAACCATTGCCCTGATATTTCCATCTTCAGATCTCACATGTTTTTCACAACACCTGTCCTTCCCCACAGAGTGGTGGGAGAAAATCGACCAGCCCTACTGTCCCAGGGCTCTGGCGGCCCCAACATTGTCAGCTCAGGTCTCCTTAGGTCTCCTTCCTGCAACTGTGTCTGCCCAGGGGGCACTGCATCCGTCAGGAAGGAGACAGGTGACTTTCAGAAAACTCTCTTTTGCATCATTGTCCACTTGAGGGGACAAAGAGGAGGGGAAAAGAAAAGTAGTTAATAATGGCTATTCCCTGCAGGGAAGTATTCTACTCTTATTTATACCAGAAAGAGAAGCTGCAGAGCGGTGACCCTAAAGACTGCCCAAAAGGGCCCACATAAAGCTGAACATTTGGTACCTGATGCCAAGATGTTTTATTTAGAAGAGAAACTTTTGGAGGAAAGTAGAACACAGTAGAACCATTGAACTTTAATGTGCATAAGAACATGCTTTTTACATAAATCAGGTGATCAGACAGATGCTATTGTGGTATCACCATATATCCCTTCACATCAGCATCTTCACCCCATTTTCATCGCCCCCAGTCTTGGAACTCATTCTGAGAACTGAGAATGTGTCCAAGGTGTTCATGTGAATGTAGGTAACCTAGTACAGCCCTTTAAACACACCCATCCAGAGTGTGAGAAGCTTGTTTTGTTTTCTTATACACACTTTCCTGCACATCTCTTTTCTCATTCAACTCTCTAGCTAGATTTGGAAGAGCAAAGCCTCTGACTCTCTCCCACTGTTCTTATTCTGCCCCAAATTGGTAGGCTGGCAGAACACAAAAGGCCAGATTGCTATTCAGTCCTTGCTGCCAAAACAAGACCTGCTACCCTGGCAGAGCACAGAGCAGCCCATCCCAAGCACTTCCCAGACTCCTCAATGACAAGGAATGTGATCAGTTCCCATGCCTGCCACAGAGCAGCCAGGCTGCCTCTGGGAACTCGGGGTAAAAATGTAGCCTGTCCTCCCTCCTCCAGCCCCAGAGGCCCCGAGCACCTCTGCCCTTACCTTTCCTGTTGTGTGTTGTCAGTTCCCACCTGAGAAGTGAAAGTCAAAGCAATAACTGGAAACCTAACAGACTTATAGGTGTGAATGGAGTGTTTTGTTTTGTTTTGTTTTTACCAGGTATACCAAGTTAATAGAAACAATATGAAGATTCAGGAAGGGGCCTCTTCTGTCTTGGAAATCACTCAGTCACTGCCCAGTACTTTGCTTACTTCCTATTTCCTGTCTGTACCCTTACCTCCCGACCTGGGCAGCAGCAGTACCCTTAAAGGACCTGGCTCTGCCCTTCAGCACTGCATGTCTGCAGGTAGGAGTGAGGAGCTATGCTCAGTCTATGAGGAACTATGCTTCTGCCTGAAGTACCTGCAGACATCATGGGCGATGTTCCCCTCATTCACTTTTAATTGTTGCAGATTATGATGACATTCTTTGGAAAATAAATACAGAGCCATCTTCCTATAGATTTTTCAGGCCCAAAGAGGAGGATGGTGATGTAAAGCTTTCAGCTAATAGCTTACTTTATTCTAGTCTCATTTCTTTTATTTCCTTTCGGCTTGTTATTTATGGTTGACATTTTTGCACCCCGGTGCTTGGCCTGCTTTCCTCAGGAGGATAATTAAGAAAAAGAATTTACATATTCAGGCTTTTTTTTCTTTTGAAACCACTGGGTTGGAGGCAGTCAAGGTAATTCATTCGAGTGAAGGAAGTGAGCAAGGAGAAAACACCACTGCAGTCGCCGTCAAAACCCCAAAATGAAAGCTATTGTCATTGAAGTCCATCAAAGTGCTGTTCTTGTCATTGGGGATGGCACAACCTATTATTCTAAGATTCACTGGATTCTGTTAAGCCAGTAGCTAAATGATAGGGCTTGTGCAGGTGGGCAACTTCTGGTAGGACCGAATAGTCTTTTAACTGAAATGTGGTCAAGAGTCTCCAATGCCTGTCTGTTCTACTGCTGGTCAGGTCTTGTTACATGTCTGTAGGCCTGTAAAACAATTACGATCAACATGCAAGGGAAATAAAAGAATGCTGCTCCCATTGCATGGAGAAGTACATTTAATTAGGCAGTGGTCATGAACTGCAAGCATTCAACATAAAATAGAGGGAGGAAAATAAAACTTATCCATGAGTGAGTCTTTCTACCCTTGAAGACAATAACTAAACCGACAAACACACCTTGGAAGCCAGCTTCAAAAATCAAATCGATTTATTTAATAATTTAGGAATCACTTCTAGCCATTTGTCCCATTACAATCCAAGGGGCCATTGTATTCTCTATTTCCTCGGTTCCTTTCCTTTCTCTTAGTTATGCCTCACTGGCTTTAATAAATAAGTAATACAGAGTGAGGAAATCACTTATCTGGAGTACCTTGCCTTTGCCTTCACGCTGCAGGGCTCTCTGATTCTTTTCTACTTGGAAGTAAATGGAATCAAGAACAATCTTCTCCCATAAAGGCTGGGGCAGCAGGGTTAGACCCGTAAGTGTGGCCACAGCAGCTCGGCAGCACTGCTCAAGTCCACAGAAGAACTGCACAATAAATAACACACTAAGACAAGCTCAGAGAGGCCAGGGCTCATTCTGAAAGCAGATCAAGTACACACAGGCAATGCTCCAGCTAGTAAATGGCAAGGATCCATGGCGACTAGCAGGGGGAATTCCAACAGCATCAAAGTAAACTGTGATCATTTGTAGTTTATTGCTCCAAAGTGAGGGCTGCTGAACCCAGCTGCAGTTATATTTCCTCATGATGTTTGAAGAAAATGGGAAAGAGATTGCAATTACACTGTAGGTCTCAGAAAGCAAACTTGCTGATGGAGCGTGGCTCCGTCTCTGCTCAGCTACACCTCCCCAACTTCTCCCCACTCTGGGCGACACAAGCCTCATCCTCAGCTTCCTCTTCCTTGCCATAGGGTATCCATGGACCCAAAAAGGCAGTGCACACCTATACACAGCAGAGACTTCCTCTCCGCAGAGCCATCCTAATGAGGAAACAGGAGCCACACTGGCCATCTACAGTACTGGTGCCATGTGCCACCCTCAGCCTCAGAAAAAAAAAAAAAAAAAAAACCCTTAAATAATACCAACAACCCCTTCCCAGCTTGCCCCAGCCCTTTCTGGGCCAGTCACCTCTCCGGGTACCTTCCCAGCATGAGCTGCTACTGCTCTTCCTAGGCCCCTCCCCTGGCCTTTTGGGGGCTACCCTAACTGGAAAACATATGCCTCTACTCCTTCCCTATCTTTATCTCTAGCTATACTAATAATCACTTTTTCCCTTTTAGTACTTGTTTTAAGCCAGAGCCCTCACTCCCAGGGCAAGTCCACACATTGCTGCTTTGCATTTCGGGGGCAACAGTATATGTCTTATCACTGATCACCTGATAAAGTAACATTACTTTTCTACACCTCACTGCGATTAGCAGGCTGAAGTCTCATTAAGTGCCTTTCCAGTTATAATTCTCATATGTGGGTGACCAGTACACAACAGGTATCCAAGACATGAATCAAATAAAAATCATAGAAAGCCACGTTGGATCAGTACTGAAAGACCCGGGGGCATTGGCCACTTCTCTGATGATAACTCGCAGTTCCTGGGTTTTTCAGGTGGGAGAAAGACAAAGAAAAGGGGAGATAAAGCACCTGTCACTCCTGGAAACCCACGTTCTGAGTTGGTGCTCCAAACCTCTGCGAAGGTGATTTATCCCTGCTGGCGAAGCACATGCATTAAGCCAGGCAGCAGCTTCTCCCCCCCACCCCCAACAAATTGATCATGATTCTGGTGTTAATTCTATAAATAATTCATGAA
The DNA here is from genome assembly GCA_004027025.1 of Myocastor coypus. NCBI lineage: Eukaryota > Metazoa > Chordata > Mammalia > Rodentia > Myocastoridae > Myocastor > Myocastor coypus. The sequence continues at coordinate 9,683 of PVJA010052545.1, forward strand.
GTCAAAAATAAAGTATTGCAATCCTTTCACCAGTCATTCAGGAGCTTTCTTCATTGGAAAAATGTAAACATAAACCCAGAAATTTCTTTAGTTTGCAGAAGCCCTTATGTGGCTAAACGTACATCAAATTTCTCCAAATGCCCTTAATAAATAAATATTCACTGTGCACCCTCTCTGTGCCTGGCATGGCACTGGGTAGAAAGAATTCAAGGTCACAGATTCTACTGTGAGGACATACGTCTCCTGTATAGACAAAGAGAAACAATGAAACGCCAGCGTCAAGCATTGAATAGACACTCCTTGAGGCATATAGTATAATAGCTAAGTCTCTGTCCTGTGCAAATGGACCTTGGTTCCAACCCTGCCTCTTATCTGTGTACCTTTGAATCAGTTAATCTCTCCAAGCCTTAGTTTTCTCATCTGTCAAATGGTATGATGGCAATAACAGCACCTACCTCAGTGTTAGCCTACTGAGAAAAAGCAATGAACAGTACTGGCATTACTAATTAGCACTACTAATTAGCAGTATTAGGACTACTAATAATATATTATTGATATGATTTAAAAGGTTGAGCATTCTTAATATACAAATCTAAAACATTCTAAAGTACAAAACTTTTCAGTATCTATGTGATGGTTTGGGGTCATTTTCTTTACATCTGCCCTCAATATTTTCTGACAGGTACCCTGCAAACTGACATCGCAGGTCTTCACCCCAAAGCCTCTGGAAAGGAAATTAGGAGATTTATCCCTATAAAGAAAGCACAAGTACCAAGGGTTAAATACAGGGCCTTTACAATGAGCTATATACCTGATCCACTTTACTTTTTTCTTTTTCAGACAGTCTCCCTAAGTTACCAAGTTGTCCGGTATGGACTTGAACTTTTGATTCTCCTGCCTCATCCTTCCAGAAGAATAGCAGGCACACCCCACCATGCCCAGACACTACGGTCGTGGTTCTAACCACAAGAACTTATGTGTGGCTATGATGATTGCTCCTCAGCAGCACATAAATTCAGAGTTAGGGATAAAGATAGTATCTAAACACCCACAGAGAGTAAGTCTCTGTGATCAAGGCAAGCACTTGACCCTCGGCACACACTGCTTCATGTATTAAAACTCTTAAAACTATGGTACAAAATTACCCAAATGTTGTGTGCCTAAGATGTACATGAGACATAAAAGAATTCATGTTTTGACCTATGCCCCACCTCCACAATATCTCAACATGCTTGTGTAAGTACTCCAAAACCCTAAACCCTAATCATTTTGAATGAATACAACCTCAATCTCACATAAGTCTCTTAGAAAAAATGTTAAAGGGATCTTAGGAAAACTGATCTTAAAAGAATACATGTGATGGGGCCTGGCGGGATGGTTCAGTGGTCTAAAGCCCTGCTTGGGAAAGTTTGGGCGGCTTCAGGGACTGCGGTTCGATCCCCGGCACCACATGCTGTACCAGCCCTGCCCTCCGGGCGGGCTGAGCCAACCATAAAAATGAGTGAATAAACAAACAAAGGTTGTGAAACAAGAAAATAAATAAATAAATAAATAAATAAATAAATAAATAAATAAATAAATAAATAAAATAAAAATTCTAAAAAAAAAAGAAAAAAGAGTACATGTGAGGGCTGACCTGATAGCTCAGCAGACAAAAGCGCCTGCTTAGGCAGAGCACAGTGGCTGGAGTTTGATCCCCAGGGTGATGTGCTGGCCCTGCCCAAGGATTGAGACTGGGCATGGTGGCATATGCCTATAATCCCAGCACTTGGGAGGCTAGAAACAGAATCTCTCCGAGTAAGATCTGTGTAGTGAGATCCTGTAGACCTTGTACTAAATATGTATTTTTAAAAAGAATGCATGGAAATGAATATGAAAGATAAGGGAAAAGTCCAGGTACACAATTGGGAAACCCAGTCCAAAGTGAATGTGCAGTCTCCTTTCTTCAAAAAAAAAAAAAAAATTAAGACTTTCAGAGGGAGTAATAAGAAAGCAGGTGTAAGCCGGGCGTGGTGGCGCATGCCTGTAATCCCAGCACTCGGGAGGCTGAGGCAGGAGGATCGGTGTGAGTTCGAGACCAGCCTGGGCTACAAAAGTGAGCTCAAGGCCAGCCTCAACTGCATAGTGAGACCCTGTCTCAAAAAAAAAGAGAGCAGGTGTAGCGTCCCACTAAGGCAGCGTGCTAGACAACTGCACATGTCAGAGACCTAAACTCCCTACCACTCCAAACATGTGACTGACATAAGGGCTTCAGCAGGAAGGACGTTGGCTTCCTAGAGACCGAATTCTTAGGCTGAGCCATTTTCTAAATGAGAGATGATTCTGGCTAAAGCCTTAGAAGTGGGCTTCACATTCAAGTCAGCCAGATAGCCCAGTTGCTAACACCAGATTGTACGCATATGTAAATAATATATATGCACCTCCCTTCCCTTATTCCTCTAGTGCTACCCAACATTCGCAAGAGAATGCCCAAGACTACTTTCCCAGGTGCCTTCACTCATCTAAAATTCCTGGTGGTAGACAGCAGTGAAAATCACTCAGTCTGAGAATCAGGGGTACAGATTGAAGCCCCAGGCCCCAGGTCCTCTGAGATCTCCATGCGCCGATGTGAATTGCAGCAATAGACTCCCTGATCTCCAGGGTTCCTTCTGCATAGAATATTCCATATTT
>PVJA010052546.1:0-12257 GCA_004027025.1 Myocastor coypus
AAAAAATTTCTTCTCACTGAGCTAAAAGAAAGTAGTTGTATACATAGTCTAGTATTCCATAATCACAATGGATTAATTGACAGAACTGGCAATGTTGGAAGCTATTGATTTGAGCCATTTACAGCTCAGCATACTAAACTACCCTTATGTGTTATGTGCCATATTTAAACTTTTCTGCTGGGGTGGTTAAGGGCAAATTAAAGCAAGACCTGTATAACAAAACATGTAACTTTTATATCTACCAAGGTCAGTCTAATCTCCTTAGGATTCACTTAGAAATCACGTACAGTGCTTTGTAGAACTGTCGTCAGTGTCAGCCATCTGGATGAGTCACGGCCACTGCTTGACGAGTTGGCTCTCTGGAAGCCCATGGGAATGTTTTCTCTCTAGGTGACTCTCCGTAGGCACACTGTGCATCATCAGTCCCTTTCCTCTGTAGCTCCATAATCTCCTTGAACAGAAAATTTGGGCCATCACTGAGTTATAGGATGTTGCAATACAGGTTCTCTAATGTCCTGAGTCCTCACTGACCTTGAAGGGTTAGGGTCAAAATATTGGCAGTCCTTGTAGCCCTTCTCTTTCTTTAATTTTGGTCTGCAAACATATATTCTTAACCCTCCAGAAGACAAGCTTCATGCTACTATTACTCTACAACATAAGTACTTGAGCTTAACATTACTGTTTTCTGAACGAAACACCTTACATTTAACTTTTAGTCGGTATTTTTAGGTAGCAGTTCGTTTGCCCTAAATTACTTATGCAAATTCCTTAGCTGTTTGTGACCTTCAATAAATATGAGAAGTTTTCCTGGCTCAGTGCTGACTCAGAGAGAATCTAATCTCAGTGAGACTTCTGGAGCTATATTCATCGGATCATCTTATCATTTCTTTCAGCATCAACTCATAACACAACAGTGAAATATGTGTACCTCTCAGCAATGTAAATCAAGAGACACAAGTTAAAGGATTTCTCAGTTATTTTTTTTTACCTGACTGAAGTATCAGTTAAGGTTGCTCGCATAGTTGCCCATCAACTAATATGACATTCACAGAGCTGCTCACTGTGAAATAGCATACCATTCTTCCAATGCCCTCAAGCCTGTAGCCTTAGAGTTGTTCGGAATAGCGCATCATTCCTCCTATAGGGATGAACTTCCTGGCAGGAACAGTGGCCACTCTGGTTGAAGCTTTGCTTATTGTATACTAGGCTTTTATTTCCAGGTAATATGTATGTCAAAGACTTAATTCTAAATAGAGATATAGACATAACTGGAAATGAATTTTTTCTATTATACTTTGCTTTATCAAAAAAGCAAAACATTTAAATTGTGCTACAGGAAATAAAAGAACTGAGGCTTGATGACTGCAGTTATTGATAAACTGGGTCAACTTGAGAAGTTCAAAAGCTTAAGTGACTCAGCAGGGAGCCAGGTTTCTTACTTTGTAAACATCCTCATCTTGTGCAAAAAAAGCACATGGGCATTGTGTGAATTCTACACAACCACACCAAAAAAACCTGGTTACAATGTACCGAGGGGAAAGAGGCTTGGAAGAAGTCACAGGTGCTGAGCCCATCTTGCTCTTTGTTGTTTTCTGCCACAAGAACAGCACCCCTCTTCCTTGGAGCCACCCAAGTATGGACTGAGGCCTCTGTTAGTTATGAGCTAAAGAAACCTTTCCTTCCTTAACTTCTGATGTTGGGTGTTTTGTCCCAGCAAAGAATGAAAAGTAACTGGGACAATGATATCAAAAAGATTACCTACAGAAAAGCCTTCAGAAATATTAAAACTGGTTGAGACTGCACAAATACTTCTTTAGGTGTCGGTTGTGAATTGTGCTGGACACCAGAGGGAAAGCACCTTTGCCGTAGGAATTGCAAAGGCTGACAAGGGTGCCAGATCACCTCTTCCTGGCACTTGAAGTGCCCTCTTTTGTTGGCTTTCAGTCTGCTGCATACCATGCCACCCAAATACTCTCTCCAGGACATACAGCATGCAAAACACAAGGATGGGCCTACAATCTGATGGCTAGTGTGTTGCTCCCACTGGATGGCTCCTCCAACAAAGCTGCCTAAACAGGAAGATAGTTAAGGGTGTCAATGAAATCTAGTATTTGGGGAAAAATATCTTCACTTACATAAAATTGAGGAGGGGCTGTGATGGTGACAACATGTTAGTCTAGGATGCAGTTAGAAGGCGTGAGGTCTGCTGAAATAAAAAAAAAATCAAGAAAGGCTGATTACAACCACAAACTTCCTTACCCAGGGAAGATTTTCAATGTTTTAATTCATCTTTCATGGCATTGAAACATCCAGTTTCATCTGGTCTTCGTAGACAGAGACAGAGAGAGAGAGAGAGAGAGAGAGAGAATGAGAATGCATGGAGTCCTATCTTACCAGGTCAGTGAAGACAAGCATGTTAGTTAAGGTCCTTGTTAACAAGATAGTTCCATGGTTTTCATTTCCCTTGTAGACACCAGAGTGGAAATGACCCTGGCTTGTTTTCTGAAATGACTCAAGGCATCTTCAAGTATATTCGCATGGGTTAAACTGGATCAATAGGTCACATTCATTTTCTGCTAATGGGAAACTAAAAAGGCACTTTCTTAAACTGGACAAGAATGTTAGGCTCCTTGGAAACAAGTCCTGAACATATGTCCCCAAATTGAACTGGAAATATGCCCAAGTTTCAGAAAATATCTCTTTTTGAGCGCTTTTATGGGAGATCTTTCCTCAAAAATAACATCATATTTGATGAGGACACTGAAGGGTACTTAAAGCAAGTGAATTTCTTGGTCAAGCTCGAACAAGTCCTGTTAGCCTTGAGATAGAGCCCACCACTACAAATTCTAGTGAGCCTCTTTTCCTAGAAATCTTGGTAATTGCACAAGTCTTCAACACATAGGACATGTCCTTACAAATTCGTGCTTTTCACTCACAGCCTGGTGAAAATGACAAGACACAACACCTAAATTCAACATTTCTGAGTAGAGCTGTAGACTGCTTCTGGAGACCAGGGAGTTATCCTGTATTGTAATGTGAGACGTGGTCTAAGTCCTAGGACACCTGGGAACCTATGAAAAACCTCATATTTCTTTTCAGAAGACAAAAACCAAGAGACTCCACTACTTTTTCTGCTTTCTCTTGCACATACTCTTTCATTAACAGGGGAGAAGATGCCCCTTTCAGTAGCAGTGACACTTTGTGGGCTATCGTTTCTCTCCTTATAATGCTTTAGATTTCTTTCAATTCACCCTGCACTGAACTCCTTGTGGTTGTCCTGACTTGGACTCTTGTCCCTATGTCACTAAAAGGAACCCAATTTTTATGGGAAAAAGTGAACCAACTGTAGCTAGGAGCTCAGAAGAAAGGAAATGTTACTTATACTGGCAGACCTCAGAGGAGTTATTTCCAACATTTGAAGTGGCAGTTACAGAGAGCTTGTCTTATGGATAGGATGGTGAAGAGAAGTTACAAGGAATAGATAAGCTTTTCCTGGAGGCCAGGATGCAATGTGTATTTTGTGGTGTCCACAATGATGGGCATAGTTTTACATGTATCAATAGTCTGTAGGACATTCAGGGAAGTTTCAATTGATGACATATCGTATAATTTAGCTGAGCTCAGTGACAGGCAACAGAATGACTGCAGCTTTACTTAACAAAATGGCTACAATTAGATCAGCATCTCCGCTTCATAACCAGTATGACATAACAATTGTTTAATATGGATGCCCAGAGTAACAATACTCAATGTGGCAGGCCTAGGCACTGGCCACAGGAGACCCTCATTTCTGGCTATGCTTTGAGGACAAACTCTGCCTGTCTGGCTTTAAACCTGCCAATCCAATCTGTTGAAAATCCAAGAGTAGTACTTGTCACTGGCAAGTCCTTGCATGTTTCCAACTCTCTCTTAGATCTTACAGGCTTTCCTGTTCCAGAAGGATTAAGGACAGTAAATGTGAAAACTTAACCTATGGAAGATACCACAGCTCTGCTCAGTAGTCCGGCATCCCAGTGATTCTCTCGTAGTCCATTCCCCGTCGTGAGTTGCATCCCAGTTTATGGTGACTTTTAGGAAGCCTCCCCAGTAAGGAATGGAGCAGGAACCTTGCTCACGGTTTATGACTTTTTATTTTTCATCCATAGCATGGAGTGTGCATTCCATAATGACATCAAATTTTAGTCATTTGTGTCAGACAAGCTCCATGTGTCCCAGGAAAACGTTGCATGGTTATGCCTTTCATGATGGACCTTGTGTTTTAGGCTCAGGGACCACCACCTTCTTTGAGTCATGCTTCCAAAACTGGTCCCAAATAAAGAGGTGAACAAAACTGTCATGTGCAGGCATGGCTAAAGGGAAAGAGATTTACTAAAGTGGCATAAGTTTACACAAGAAATGGACCCTTTTCTGATGCACTCCTAGAAGATATGTCTTTAATGGATGCCAGGCAGAACATACCTGGGGAATTTAGCATCTGGACCTTTGATACTGAAGAGTGCATCCAGGATTAAAGCAGCGCAGACAAAGTAAAGGAGGGCCTAGGGCCCCAACCTACTGTGTGTAGAAGAAACCTACCATTAACTTAGTAGAAATGAATCTAAGAATGGCTCCACATGAATGAAACATGGACAAGTAACTATTAATGTGCTAGAATAGCTACTATGATTGCTGCCTGGTGGCATTAAATTCTTCAGTGATTACAAATATGGTACAGATTTAAAAAATCATGAAAAGCTGCTGCTACAGTAGCTCAATGGTAAAAACACCAGAGACCTACAAGAGACCTGAACTCACCGGCTGGCATGATCTTAGATGACAGACAGATATTTAGATGACACACTGGCTGAGCAAACAGCTTTCTGTGTCATATTCAATGACATGTGCTGCACTTACATTAACACATCCTAACATTTTGGAACCTATACCAGTGTCATCCTGGAAAAGATGAACTGGCTCCATGTCCACTGGGCTACAGGCTTTCTAGCATCCACAGATTTCTCCCAGAACAAAATGTGGCTGCCTTCTATATCCACAGGACTCCTCGCTCTTCTGGGACCCTTGGCAGCTTTACTATTGTGCTGCAGTTTCAAGGCCTTGTATACTCACGTGCCTTCCTTCATTCATTTCAGGCACAGTAATCTAAGTAAGATGAGGACCCAGAAGGAACCAGCTATGGAAGTTCGTCCTTCCATCTACCATGGCTCCAAACTGCACCCTCTCGGAAGTAAGTACCCAAAGCCCCCATCACCCTGCTCTTAACATCAGCTGGATGGTCTTTTCCAGAGTGAGAAATTCAGGAACAGTTAGGATTCTCAGGTGGAAATTACATTGGAGAAACTGGCCCCCTGTGAGAACTAGAAAGGAATGAGTCTCTGCGTTTCAGCAGACAGCAGGCAACAGAGATGACAGCTTGTGGTTCTGTTTCCTCCTCTGCATAGCTACACTGAGCTTGCAGCATGGGATTTGGACACCATCTTCTCTATAGCTACACTGTTCCAAATAAGCCCCTCTCTAAGGAGGTTACTTCTCCATAAAAGAAAAGTTTTTCTCTAAGATGTGCTAATGTTTCAGCTAATGAGGTCCCTAGCAAGCAGTCAAATAGTCAATCTCACAGCAAGGAGTCAAATAGTCAATCAAATAATGATACTCCAGGGAAGACTGTGGATAGCACCTTAATTCTCTAAGAGCCAAATTGCTGGCCATGCTTTGCGTTGTCTCAGTTCTGTGTGTGCACAACCCTCCTCATGACTTTGTAACACTTTTGAAATGCCCTCAGAAGTCCTTGATTTGCAGAGAACTTCTCAGAAAATTCCTTCTTTATCCTCATTGGAGAGAAAGGCAAGCATGATCCTTGTGAACCTGAGGCCCCTAGATCCCAGACCCACAGGATATAGCAATAGATAAACGTGAATTGTTAAACAACGTGCTAACTTAAAAGAAAGTGTACTTATCAGCCATACCTGAAAAAAAGGCTTTTAGTAAAATCAACTTTTTAAACAGGGATTATTAACATTTATAGCTATATTTATGTTTTTTTTTTCATTAGAGAAACATCTAAAAATAAATACTTAGCCTTATCTTCAAGAAATACAGGATTTCCCTCAGTTCTTTGAACTACATTTATGTCTTTTTATACTTTGTTTTATAAACTCCTGTCTTAGCTATTTATCTTTTCTTCTTTCCCTCTGTCTGCCTTGTTCCAAGGAGTTGCATTGATCTCTGTACTCTTTACAACCGAATGGATTTTTACAGTAAATCCTTTATTTAAAAATCAATTACTATCCCAGCACTCGGGAGGCTGAGGCAGGAGGATCGGTGCGAGTTCGAGACCAGCCGCAGCTACAAAAGTGAGTTCAAGGCCAGCCTGAACTGCATACAAGACCCTGTCTCAAAAAGACACAAAAAAAATCAATTAATATCTTTAATTTGAGGGGTTTTCATGATATTTCATGTCAACTAGGTAGGTATCACCAGTGAGATATTCTGGCATCTGTTAGCTCAAAGATCTCATGTCAATTATTACTTATCGTGTGAGCTGTCACCAAACTTTGGTACTGTATTTTTGGTATCTTGGGTGCCTCCCACCATCTCCTCAGTCCCCTGAGCTGTCAACTTGGTTATGTCTTAAAGTCACTGCAAGCAGTCAGCAAATCTGTTTGATTCTACTGCTTCCATGATTCCATGATTCTGGAGTCTGTCTTCATGCCTATAGCCACTCCCACTACTGCATTTCATGCATTTGTGGTGTTTCATTAAATTAATAATGGCTCCTTACTTTGAACAATTGGCTGTGAGGTCATCTAAGCTGTATATCCCTACTGACAGTTCCAAAAAAATTACAGCCAATATACCCGTCATGAGAATAATACTTTGAGTTACTTAGATCTAATTGATCTCCCTGTGTCACTTTCTCTGTGCCTCTGTCTGTCTGTCTCTGTCACGGTCTCGCTGGCTTATGTTTTCTCTCTTTGTCTGTCTCCCTTTCTCTGACCCAGGGAACTAACATGGGGCCATACATATCCTTGGCAAGTGCTCTGCCACTGAAGAAGGGCCTGGGATCCTGCATAGCATAGTGGGCAATGATATTTACCACGTCTCTAGCCTGCTGATTTTGACAGTTTTACTAATATATTCAAGAATTCTTTTCATTCTGTGGAGCCTGATGATTCAGGTAGAATATACTTTATCCAGACCCCTGGGCTTCCTATGCTCTTTCGTGCATCATGACACTCATTTATACTGTTCACTTGGCTTGGAATAAAATTAATAACATTATTGCCTTGGTTAACTGGTATTGCTGGGAGCCAAATTTCAATGTCATTTAGGTTTTTAGGTTTAGGGAGCACTGACTTCTAATTACACATCTCCCTTCCAGATCATTCAGTTATATCCACTGTCTGACTGTATATCAGAGAATCCATCACATAATCACTGTATGTTCAATTCATTTACATACTTTAGAACTGAGAACATTCCTTCACTATAAAATTGGATTTGGGGCCTGTAGGTTAGCTTAGTGGATTAAGCGCCTGTGTGAGGAATCCCAGTTAAGCACAGGGGATGGCAGTTCAATCCCCAGATGTACCCTTAAGGCAGTCTGAGCCAGCCAAAAAAAATCCTTCTCAAGTTTTGGGCCAGCCAACTAGCTCAGCAGATTAAGGCACTAAGGCAGCTGCAAGCAGGCTCAGGGGCCAAGGTTTTGATCCCTGCTCCTCCCCCTCCCAGCATGCTGACATGGTAATTAAGAGGAGGTGAGTTGGCATGCAGCTGTAACCCCAGCTCTTGGGAGGTTGTAAACAGATGGAGCACTACAAGTTTGATCTAGTAGTGAGACCCTGAACACCATGTAGAGACTTCCCTAAAATACAATCAATCAATCAATAATTGCAATTCTTAGTGTTAGTCCTAGTAGTCTATACATGTTCAAAATGTTCAGTTGTACCTTGGGAAACTGTTGGCACTTAGTATACATTAATAGAGAAGAAATACTACACAAATACATTAATTCGGAAAGACCAAGTCTGGAATTGTTTGCTAGATAAGCATATAAATCTGTTTTCTTTGGGAATAACGCTTGAAAGTTATATATTTATGCTGATATCAGCTAAAGTCCTGAAATAGAAACAAGAATGTCTACCCTGCATTTTATTTTCAACGAGCTAAGTATGTGCCTCAATCTAGAAGTGTCTTATTTCATTTTGATGTATTAGTTCTGGGTGTGACTGCCTCCTCTGTCTCCGAGGAGCTGTGCTATCTAGTGACTGTATCCTGTCTTCAGTGCACTTCCCATTCCATCTGACCCTTTTGAAATCACTGTTCACAGTTTGGAACCTGTTTTTACACAGACTTTGTTACATTTGCTTAGCTTTCAGTCATTACTTTCTGAACTCTTCTAAGCCAAGTATCTTCCTTCAACTTTTCTAATATTGTCTACAAATTCTGTCCTTTATACTTTGCTAATGCCTTTTAGTAATAAAAAGGCTTCTATTGGAGTATTTGTGCATATATACACTATGTGTGGATCATTTCTCCTCATTTGCACTTGGATATTCTCCTTCCCCTTTCTGTGTTTTACATTCCGATGTTCTATAAGTTCTCAGTTGTACTTTCATGCCTCTGCCCCCCTTTAGGTTTCAGCTGTTAGGGAAAACAGCTATTTTCCTACCCTTCCTTAGAACTGTGAGGATTTCTTCATTTTTGTCAGTTTATTGCTTTGGTTTGTCTATGGTAAACTTTACTGATCTATTTTCAGGAGGATTTCTGTCATCTCTATTCCACTACTCATGCCACTCCGTGAATGCAGTGGCTCTCAACCTGTGGGTCTCGACCCTGGCGAGGGTCCAACGACCAAAATGCAGGGATCGCCTAAAGCCATTCCGAGTCATAACTGTAGCAAATTACAGTTTTGAAGTAGCCACCAAAATTATTTTTTGGTTTGGGGTCACCGCAACATGAGGAACTGTATTGCGGGGTCACGGCATCAGAAAGGTTGAGAACCACTGTTAAAGCCCACAGTTTCTTTCTGATTTTTTATATCTTTGCAATTTTCTTTTCACTCCTATTGGGAAATGTTAAAGTGTTTGAATTACTTTTTGTTATGGAGATGTTTAAACCTTCTCTGATAGCTCTAGCATCTGATTCATCTTGATGCTACAGTTACGGTTATCATTTCTCATGGAATTGAAATGAGTTTAGTTCTTTGAATGATGTGTGAGATTTGTTGATATTTTGAACAATATGTGTGCGTTATAAACATCTGCAAACTATTGGAGAGTTTTAAATGCTTTACATTTCAGGATCCCTCTTATGAGTGTTGCCAGTGCTCAGTGTCTCTGGGTGGGAAGAATTTTGGACCTGGCTCAGAAAAGAAGAAAAAAAAAACACTTTTCTCTGTTGGAATTACATTTATTACTACCCTATCCTGGAAGTCCAGACACACATGCACTGAAGGAGAATGTCTAAGGTCCAGTGGGAAGGTAGAATAATTTTCTTAGTCACATATTCTGAAAAGGACATCCTATGTTCCTGCTGCATCTCAGTAGGCCTCACTTCGTGTTTGCAGGGTATTACCAATTTATCTGGTGAAAGAGCTACCTACCAAAGCAACTTTATCTTACTGAGCTGAGAGGTAGGAAACCCAGGATCCAAGTCCTCTTTTTTGTTGTATAAGAAGGGAATGTCTTCTGTGCTGCCACTATGCCATGTGATTCAACCATCTTGAGTCTCTAATTGACCTTCTACATTTCACTTAGCAGAGCTCCCTAGATGCACTTATAGAAAAGGACAAAGACATACCTAAGTTCATTTATCTTTACCGGGAGTCCACTCATACCATCTGGGCATAGATGGTCAGGTCAGGTTCACTCTGAGTATTCTCCAATTTAAAATATCAACTGTTCTGTGTGTCAAGGTCTAAAACTGGGTGTGATATTTCCTCATATTCATGGTTCTACAAGGAATAATAGAAGAAACTGACACAAAGACCATTTGTGGTGATCTTAGAAACCCACAAGGATCGAAGTCTGAAATGCAGGTACTGGAAAATTAATGATGCGATCATTATTTGGATGGTATGAAACTATGGGGACTGAAGGAAATCTAAGTACTCATGACAATCACTCTACTGCCATTAAAGGAAGATCTGTTATTAAAAGTACTTCATGAAATGAAGAAAAACTTTAAAAGTTGCTCAGAAGCCACAGGAATTTTACAACTTTAATCTGTTTAACTCTGTTTTGGCCATGGAAATACCTTCTATGTGGCAAAATGTGTTAAGTCACTGATGTATTAAAACACAAGTTAGCTCCACATTATTGTATTATTCTTTGATTTGATTTACTGTTTGTGCTAGAAATTCACATAGAAAATAAAGTTAGTGATTATTTTGGCTTCACATTTATAGAGAAGATTTATATTGAACACTGTCCGTACTCGTATAGATTAGACATGCCTTTAAACCATGACATTTGCTTTAACATAAAAATTCCAAATATTTGTAGCTGGGGATGTAGTTCAGTGGCAATGTACAATTCCAAATACTCTTGCCACACCCAGACTGGCCAAAATAATCCCCTGTTTCACTTAAAAGTGAACCTTATAGACTGATGTAAAAAGTCAAGGTGTTAGGCTAATTTATAGACAGAAGGATTGCTTTTCATTATGTTTACAAAGAAACATCATTTGCAGTTTTATTTGAAGGGAACATGTTCTTAGGTGGATAATCATTGGGGTACAAGTGAAGTAGCTAGCCTTGACTCTAAAATCAGGGTTGGCAGTTTAAATTTTCAAATAAGAGTCTATAAGCAGCAAATGGTTACTTTGGTGATGGATTACATTGAAAAAGTTGTACATATTCAGGTGAGTCATGCACACCTGTTACGGTTAGTGGGGAAGATAAAACTGGGGATCATATCATACATTCAAAGAAAGTCTGAACAGGAGTTGGCAACACAGCTCAGCAGACTAGGCACCTGCTTATGAAAATGCTGGAACCAGAGCTCAACCCCAGTACTGCATGCCTCACTTGTCTTTGACACTATCCACATTGATCCAGGACTGAGCGTGGGTGTAGTGGTGTGTCCCTATAATCCCAGTGTTGGCAAGGCTGAAAGTAGCAGATCACTATGAGCCTGGACTTCAGAGTAAGACCTTTTACCAAACACATTAAAAAATAAAGAAATAAAGGCTGAATAATATAGTGAAAACCCCCCTCAAAAATTAGAAAAAAGGAGATAACGGTAAATGTAAAAACGATCAAATAATCAATGAAAATACACTTCATAAGAGACAATGACTGTTTACACTACAAATGTGAAGGACATTAATTTAAATGTAGCTGAAGCATGAAATAAAAGTTTAAGAAATAGTCATTTAATTTTTTTTCTTTGGCTATTTAAAACTGCCATAAAAATGAATATGACTGGTTGTAAGAAAAGATAATGAATTCCTAAGGTTTTGTTAAATTTTCATCAATTCTAAAGATTAAGTGTACTTGTTATCACCTTTTTATTAAATAAAGGGTCAGATTTGATAGAAAAACAACTGAGAAAGTGTGATCAAAGAGTTAATCATAAAGCAAATGTGTAGGGAGCAGGAAGAGGAGTCAAAAAATGACTGATGTCCGTGTACTAGGAGCTGGTGTTACTGCCTTTGTGAAATAGCATTTTCAAATCCATGCATCATTTCTCTACACTGCTTCATGGTGTTTTTATGAGGCTGAATGAAAGAGGATTCATGAAGTAGTCTTTCTTGGGTCATTTTCAGCAAATGGAAATTAGTATGCTTTGCATCTTGAATGCTCCCAAAGGACTAGTTGTTGAGGCGTCAGTCCTCAAATAGGACCAACTAGAGGGAATACTGGGATCCTGGATTCTGAATCTCTGTCTCTGCCTCTGCCTCTGTCTCTGTCTGTCTCTGTTGCTCTCACTGTGTCTCTCTGTGTGTCTGTCTCTGTCTCACGTTCCACTTCTCTCTGTCTCTCTCTCTCCACCCATCGCCTCCTCTGAGTCTTTCTGTCTCTCTGTCTCTCTGTGTCTCTCCCTCTCTGCTTCTCTCAGTTGAATAAGACTTTGCTGCAGCAAGTTCCCAGCCTGGTAGACTGTCGAAAGAAAGCAGAGTCAGAATCCACCAACTGCAGCACCTGAAACCTGGAAGCCATTATACTTACATTTGCAAGTTGATTTTTTGAAGAAATTTTTATACAGTAACAAATCAGAAACACACATACAAACACATAAACATTGTACCAAGAGTTAGAG
>PVJA010052548.1:0-12339 GCA_004027025.1 Myocastor coypus
CACACATACTGTTGTCTGCAGGACATTGCAGCCTGGTGATTCAGAGACCCTTCCTTATTATAGACCCAGATGAGGAGTGTGTATGTGCGCGTGAGCGTGCAAGTGAGATTTTAGAGAGAACATTCAGGACAATGACTGTTTCAACAGTCTGAGACATCTACAATCTGGGTCATAAGAGAGATGGATACTTTTTGGAGAATAGGTTTTTAAAATTTAGTTCTGCCTCCTCATGTCCCCTGTCCTGCCTTAAAATAGTCTGGTCAAACTCTTCCACAAAAATCTGCTAGATGTGTATTTTTAGTTTTCACTTCAGGATCCAACTCTCTATATAAATCAACCTAAGGTAGGAAATAAGTAAGGAAGAGAATGTTGGGAACAGGAATAAAGACCTTGCAAGTGCTTCAGTGTATGTGTCAGGAGCTGCTTTCTGCTTTTCCAAGTAGAGGGGCATTAACTTCATCTGGCTGGGACCATTACATGTGTGTGACCCACTGTCTGTTTTACTACATTTTTGCACTGGAATTTTTAAAACATAGGAAGATCTCTCTTTCCAAAGAAGGTTAGAAGGAAGTAGTATGACTTAGTAGACCTTTGTTAAGTTTCAGAGGCTAAAAAAATATTTAGTACTTGAGGAAGACAGTACTTGTAATTGTCACAGTGGGCTCAGGAACAATTTGTGATCCTTCTATGCACAGCGTGATAAAATATACACAACATAGACTGTTTCTGGCAATGATGCTAAAGGCAAGGAGGTGGAGAGCATGCATTTTGAAGCTTCTATAAGAAAGAATAGCATGTAAAAACTGAAAAAATGATGGAAGACTTTTCCCTTTCCTCCATGTATAAAGACTCAGGTTGCAACATGAAAGGGTTGAGGGAGACTCCAGAGGAGTACAGAAAGGTAGTGATAGTACATATGCAAGGAGCTTGAACAGATGGCCTTAAAACTTTTGATATGATATTCACTTTCTTAAACCAAAACCCTAAGTGATAAGATGGAGGCTATGTATCCTATAGCTCTAGTTTCTATCAGTAATATTTGCAGCATCCCTCAGATACTAGACATCAGGAATAATACAAGCTTTCTTCTCCCTTTAAACCCATTATATCCTTTAACTCATACCCAGTGTTGCACATACAATTTTTCAGACATCTGATGGAATCTGCAAAAGTTTTCTCCACAGACAGGTCTCAAAACCCCTAAAATTACAACTGGCCACTTCCCAAGTCATCTCTATTACTAAAGAAATGGAGCACCCACACAATAGCCAACAACAGATAGGACTCCAACGGAACATATTCACTCTGCTTTGAGCAAATGGGATAATGAGGAAAGACTAATAATCAGAAGCGTGGGAGCTCCCTGAGCAAGGTGGACATGAGCAGAGATAAGGCTGGGAGGTACATAGGCCAGAGATCATGGAGTTTCCCAAGACCAAGGTAAGTAGTTCTAATATTATTTCAGTGAAACAGGAAGCTATTAGAGGTTGTTAAGCAGGGAAGTAACATGATCTAAGGTTTGTAAAGATTTTACTTGGCTGAAAAATTTAGGATATAGGAACAAGGACAATAGTAGAAGCCACACTAATCTAAAATGCTCATAGATAAGAGAGAAAGGTAGCTTCTTGGAAGGTTTGTGGAAACCAGCCTAGTGAAAAGAGGTGTAAATAGAGGTATTTTTGAAGAGGTAGAGTCCATGGTTTTGTTAGATTGAATAGAGTAAAGGGAAAAATAAGCTGCAACATTTGGGTCACTGATATCTATACCTTTTTAGTATAGTGTGAATTCCCCAAACTGAGTCACTAATAGTTAAGAAGAAGGAAGAAGAGGAGGAATAATCAAAGTTGTTGGAGGAGAAGGACAAGAAAGAGAAGTTTTCAGTGATGATACTGGCAGGATTCACCATCTTACACAAACATTTATGGAGTTTCTGTCTACATTTATGCTGTGTGGAAGGTATTATAGAATGTACCAAAACAAATGAGATCTAATCTCATGCTCATAGAATTTATAATACAATGGAAGGTAGAAGAAAAGACCTGGATAATCATAAGGGGAGATGTCAAAAGTATCAGAAAGAAAATGTTAAGGCAGAGTTAAAAGATCAAATAGCTGGTTGAGTCAAGGAGGACTTCACAGAGCCTCAGAGCTAATTTTGGAAGACTTAGAACAATTTTTACTGGAGAATTCTGAGAGAAAGGTCCTTAGCCCAGCAGGATGGCTCAGTGGTCTAAAGCGCCTGCTTAGGAAAGCTTAGGCGGCTGCAGGGACCGCGGTTTGATCCCCGGCACCACATGCTGTGCCAGCCCTGCCCTGAGGGCAGGCTGAACCGGCCGTAAAAATAAATAAATCAACAAAAGTTGTTTAAAAAAATAAAAAAAATGAAAGCCTGTTAACAACAAATATCAAGCCAGACGTGGTGGCTCAAGCCTGTAATCCCAGCACTCGGGAGGCTAAGGTAGGAGGATTGGTGTGAGTTCGAGGCCAGCCTGGGCCACAAAGTGAGCTCAAGGCCAGCGTGAAATGCATAGAGAGACCCTGTCTCAAAAAGACAAAAAAAAAAAAAAAAAAAGGTCCTTAAAGGTTTATATGACCAAAGGTGGGAAAAGCAAGAATAATGAAATGATTACATACCTACTATAAGACATATAAAGTAAAATAAGAATGACTGAAGAACAAGGAAAACCTTGGGTATCAGGTTGAAACATTGGTCTTACACAATCCCACACATGAGCCAAGACGTTGAAATTGCCAGAGTAGGAGGGTATTATGATACAAGAAATATTTCAGGAATATTTATTCTCATAGTGACATGTAGGATAAATTATATGGCTAAATAATGGACACATAGAGAAGTAGGTAGGCTAGTAGACATAATAAGAGGACAAACTAGAGAAATCTCAAGTAAGATAGAGCAGAAAAAAATATATGAGGGTGAATTAACAATATTGGACCACTAATTAGATATGGAAGAGTGAAGATTGCTGTGATGCACCTTAGAGAATGTGATATCACTAACATAGAACAGTCAAGAGAAGAAGCTGTGTTTACGATATGAGTTTTTAATTTCATACAAGCACTTGTTATGCTGCTGTTCTACAGTCATACATCCCAGTAGATAGCTGGATATCCAGGACAGAGTACTAGAAAAATGTTAGCACAGGACATGGACAAGAGAGAATGAGGCAGTCAAGGCTGTTATAATGGAAGCACAATCCATGGTATGTGTGTGTACAAATCAAAGAGTATTGATGACAGATTTTTATTTTATTTTATTTTGTGTGGGACCAGGGATTGAACTTAGGCCCTTGCACTTGCCAGGCAAGCACTTATTCTACTGAGCTATTTCCCCAACCCCCATGACAGACTTATAAAAAATAAATATACTTCAGGCAGGAGAGGAAGAAAAGAGTTAAAGCAACAAAATGACATTTTAAATATTATTGGCATAACTTAAAAAATATACATATTAGCAAGGTTGCCAAGAAATGGGTATTATTTTACATGCTGTACAGGAATGGAAAAGAGTGCATATTTGCTGAAGGGAATTTCATCACATGTTATCAGAATAAAAACATGTTTCCCCTGTGAAAGGCATAACACAGGTGAAAGGAAATCAAGAACTTAAGGATTAAACAACAAAGAGACAGCAAGCAGAAAAGTTAGGAAACTTGGCAGGGGAAAAACCATGCACTTAGGTACACAGGATGAACTGGACAGTGGTCCTAAGAATCTCCAATTGGTTTTTGACACTCAGAGTAGCAACATGTAAGACTAAAATCATGCTTGGAAAGCTTGTCATTCTGGTCTTCTAGATGTGTTCTGCTTCTAATGTAATTTCAATTATTCCTATACTCTCAAGTAAATGTTTGTTTTAAAAGAAAATAAACTGGGTAATTAAAGAGAAAATGAGGTGAAGAAAAATGCCATAGGATTGACCTACTGCATTTTTTTTTTTTTTTTGCAGCACTGGGGATTGAACTCAGGACCCTGCACTTGCCAGGCAAGCAAGTATTCTACTGAGCTAATCTTCCCAGCCTGACCTCCCACAATTTTGTATATGCTTGGTTTTCTAAATTTCTATGTAAAAAAAAGTGTAACAGTTTTTAAAATCACATTCTATAGGGACTTATTAGAATATCAATGATTGATAGAAAATATCAGTTCCATGTTAAGTCTAAGGCATTTAATATTTAGAAAGACAGTGATGATAAACTCAAGAGAATAATAATATCACAAAGCTTCTCTTCTGAAGGGTTAAGAATGTAAGTTTACAGACCAAACATTAGAGAAAAAGAAGGGTGACAAGGATAGCCAACATTTGGGCTCTAGTCCTTCAAGGTCAGTGAGGAATCAGGACAGAAGAGAACCTGTACTGTAATATCCTATAACTCAGTTGTATCCCAAATTTTCTCTTCAAGGAGATTATGGCGGCACAGAAGAAAGGGATCTATGATGTATAGTGTGCCTAAGGAGAGTCACCTAGAGAGAAAACATTCTCTCAGGCTTTCACAGGGAGCAGAGTAGTCAAGCAATATTTGTGAGTCATCCAGACAGCTGACACTGACAAAAGTTCTACAAAATACTGTACATGGTTTGAAGGTAAATCCTGAGGTGATCTGACTCACCTTGTCAGATACAAAAGTTACATGTTTTCTTATATAGGTTTTGCTTTAACTTGGAATTAACCACCCAGCCGAAAAGTTTAACCATGAGGCATAAAAGGTAAAGCCAGACTATTATGCTGAGCTGTGAAAAGCTCAAGTCTAGAGCTTCTGACATTGCCAGTTCTGTCAATAATCCACTACTATTATGCAATATTGCTCTATGTATACAGCTACTGTTAATTCAATGAGAAAAAAATATTTGTAACAACAATGTCTAGAAATCTTATTATGTCTGCATCTTGTACTCTGAACATCTACTATGAAGACAACAATATGCATTGTATCAATTATTATGGCTGTCCTCCTAACGTGTTTTGAAACTGTCTCAATGTTATTACTTATTAAAAGCAATAAAAAACAAAATAGCTCAAAAAACTGTTCCCTCTTTGCTCACTTCAACTGACCTATACTGAAACAAATGATAAAGAAAAGATTGGCACTTCCCTGCATAAGCCTTACATGGAGATCCATCAAATGTTCCTTTCACGTTTATTCTGGAAATACAGTAGTTATATTTTTATAGCTTTGTGAATAGACTACAATACACTGAATTACACACTTGGAATAGTGAATTTTGTACTATGTGAATTATGTTTGCTTTAATAAGTGTTCCTATTTTTGATGGATATATAGGCTGCTTAGAAGATGTAGCAATTATCAAATGTGCTGCCTTCAACATGGGTATGAATGTATCACTACAGTATATCTTTAAGTCTTTCAGGATGATATGTAGAAAAGGAATAGCTAGGTTGAATAAAATTTTTACCATTTCTTTTGTGAGAATCTCCATGCTGATTTTCATACTGGTTGTACTAGTTTACATTTCCAGAAACAAAAGCAAGAGTTCCTATTTCCCTATTGCCTCACTAGCGTTTGCTATTATTTGATTTCTTTTACTTTATTTTATTCTTTATTTTGTAAGCAGAGATTGAACTCAGGAGCTTGTGCTTGCCAGGCAGACACTGTGAGACTGAACTATATTCCTGGCCACTGATTTAATTTGTTGATGGTAGGTATTCTTTGTGGAGTAAGATAGTGTGTCAATGTTGTTTTAATTTGCACTTCTTTCATGGCCAGAGATAGTGAGCACATTTTCATGTATTTGTTGGCCATTTGTACTATTTCTGGGAAATGTCTGTTAATTTCAGTTGCCCATTTTCAGATTAGGCCTTTCATTTTTTTAGTGGAGGGGTCTAATTTTTTTAGTTCTTTATAAATTCTAGATATTAACCCTTTGTTCAAATAATACATTATTACTAATTATTGTACAGTCCCTATATTATGCACCACATCTCTAGAAGTATTCATTTGGCATAACTGAAACTGAATGGACAACCACAATCTCACCATTTGCTGCCCCATGCCACAACTCCTGAGGCCACCATCCTACTGTGTTTCTGTGAGATGAACTATATAAATTTCCACATATAAGTCACATCATATAAGTTTTCTTTCTATGCTTGACCATTTCATTTAGTACAGTGGTTCTCAACTTTTCTAATGCCATGACCCCGCAATACAGTTCCTCATGTTGCGGTGACCACAAACCAAAAAATATTTTTGTGGCTACTTCAAAACTGTAATTTTCCTACAGTTATGATTCGGAATGTAAATACCTGATATGCATTATGTATTCTTATTGCTACAAATCAAACATAATTTAAACATAGTGATTAATCACAAAAACAATACTTAATTATATGCTGAGAAATATTTATTACTAATTCCAATAAAAATTGTTTCACCATGGCATAGCATGGGTTTAAATATGTATTTTCCGATGGCTTTAGGTGACCCCTGTGTTTTGATCTTTTGACCCCCGCTGGGTTCATGGCCCACAGGATGAGAACCACTGATTTAGTATAATGTTCTTCAGTTCCATCATTTAATTCATCTTGTCATGATAGAATTTCCTTTTTTTTTTTTTTTAAGACTGAGGTTTGAACTCATGACCTTGCACTTGCCAGGCAGACACGTGTGCCACGAAGCTATCTCCCCCACCTGAAAACTTAATATCTTTTGAAGAATATTCCACTGTATAACTGTACCATATTTTCTATATTTACACATCTATCAATAGACAAGTTGATTTCATATCTGCTCATGTGAATGACACCGCGGTAAACATGGAAGTGCAGAAATCTCTTCAAGATACTGATTTCATTTGTTTTGGATATATACCTAAAGTGGGACTGGTGATGCGTGAGTTTTATCTTTAATTCTCTGAGGAAACTACATGCCACTTTTCATAATAGGTATACTAATTTTCATTACCACCAACAATATTCCCTTTTCTCAAAACACTTGCTATGTCTTTTTGAGAACAGCAATTATGATAAATATGGGGTAATATCTCAGTGTGGTTTTGATTTGTATTTACTTGAAAATTTACAATACTGAGTATTTCATATATTAGTTTGTCATTTGTATGTCTTCTTTTAAGATGTGGCTATTCAGTCCCTTTGCTCATTTGCTTATCAGGGTTCTCACTGTTGAGTTGTTTGCTATCTGTCTGTCTGTCTGTCTGTCTGTCTGTCTATATTTATATCTATATCTATATCTATATGTATCCATATCTATATCTATCTATCTATCTATATATATATATATATATATATATATATATGTTATCAGATTATGCTATATACCATACACCATTTTTCTTCCATTCTGTACATTGTTTTTTTACTATGTTGTCTCCTTTGCTATAGAGAAGAAGCTTCTTAGTTCGATGTAATCCCATTGGGATACGCTTTTGTTGCTTGTGCTTTGGCGTTTATATCCAAAACATTTTTGCCCAGGCCAATGGCAAGAATCTCTTGCCCCATGCTTTCTTCTAAGAGTTTTGAGTTTCTGCTGTTACGTTTAAGTCGTTAATCAAATTTAAAATTATTTTTTCTATATGTCATGAAACAGAAGTCCAATTTTGTTCTTCTGCATGTTAGTATCCCATGTTCCTAGCACCATTTTTATAGAGGGTTCCCTGTCCTCATTATGTGTCCCTTAACAACTTTATTGAAGATCATTTGACAGAAAATGTGTAGATTTACTTCTGAGCTTCTCTTCTCTTCTATTAGTCTGTACATATGTTTTTATATGAGAATCACACTGTCATAACTACATAGCCTTAAGGTATATTTTGAGATCAGTTAATGTAGCCTCTCTCTGCTTTGTTCTTTTGCTCAAGATTTACTTGGCTATTTGGGGACTTTTGTGATTTTACATGAATTTTAAGATTGTTTTTCCTATTTTGTAAGCAATGTCACTGAAATTGTGATAGGGGTTTCTTTGAACAATGTAGATCAGGAGAGTATGGACATTTTAATGATATTACTTATTCCAGCTTATAAATACAGGAAATGTTTATTTTTCATCATTTATGTCTTATTTATTATGTGATCCACAATTTCTTTATCAATGATTTCTCATTTTCAGTACAGAGATTTTACTTTCTAGGTTATACTTATGTCTAAGCACTTTAAATTTGTTTTGGTTTTTGTAAAAGTAGGATTATTTTCTTAAAGTTTTTCTCAGAATGTTTTAGCATATAGAAGAAATGCTACTGATTTTGCAAGATGACTTTTTATCATCCAGCTTTACTGAATTCATTGATCATTTCTAAGAGCTTTTTAGCAGAGCTTCAGTGTTTTCTACATGTAAGATCAGTCTGGAAGCACAATTTAACTTTTCCTCTCCAATTTGAGTGACTTTTTTTTTTATCTTGCCTTGTGGCTCTGGTGAGAACTCAGCTCTATGTTGAGTAGAAGAGGTACAATTGGACATACTTTTCTTGCTCCTACTTAAGAGAAAAAGCTTTGAACTTTCCACTATTCAATAAGATGTTAGTTGTGGACTTCTCTTTTATTACTACATTCTTTCTATACCTAGTTTATTTAGTTATTTTCAGGAAAGCATGTCACAAACTGTAAGACATGTTTCTGTCATTATTGACATCTCTAATTTTTAACCTTCTTTATAAGTGTGACGTGTTATATTTATTGACTTTTCCATGCTGAACTAGCCTCATGATGAGAAATAAAGCAATTGGGGGAGGTAGAAGTAAGGAGTTTATACTCTTCCCAAGAAATAGAGCACACTATTTTATTTATTTTTATTTTATTTTATTGAGTTGCATTTTATTTATTTATTTATTTATTTATTTATTTATTTATTTATTTATTGTGTGTGTGTGTGTGTGTGTGTGTGTGTGTGTGTGTGTGTCTGTGTGTCTCAGCCCACCCTATGGGCAGGGCTGAGGCAGCATGTGGTGCCAGGAATCTGACTGGTCCTTGCTTACTTGCCTAAGCAGGTGCTTTAGCCTGCTAAGCTATCTCGCAGGCTGAGTATTTTATTATAGTAAAAGTGGTTTTCCTTTGAAATGTGGGGAACTCCTTCATATGGGCCTTTGTACTCTTAATGGTTTTGCTTCTATAACATGCATATTACTTTTAAAATTAAGGAATACTGAAAAATCAACCTGTACAAAACTGAACAAACTTAGTCTTCTGCAGGATAAGTCATTTGCTAAGTCAAGAAATCTGACAGATAATATGGATTTTCTTTACGGCTCACATCTGATGGATTAGGCATCAAGATTTATTGATTCTACCTTCTAGACGGGTATTTCTCATATCTGCCCCTCTATCTCTGACTTATACATTACTCTGACAATGGTGTACATTTACTATCTGATCTACCTGCCTCTTCTCCCTGTAAAACAGCAATGAATACATCTTCCCCGGATGCATATGGATCCTGAAACTCTCATCGCTAAAAATCTTTCACTAGCTACCAAGTGCTTATGTGAAAAATCAAATTCATCAGCAGAGGAGTCTAGAAGTTTGTTCTTAACCACTAATGTTACATGTTTCATCTATAGATACAAATGAAAAAATACAGACTAATGATGATGAATCTGAATTTGAGAACAAAAGAGGGAGCCTCCCATAAATCCCATGTGATCAAAAAATGTTTTAGTTAGATGACAGGGTTAGAAACTGGTGATCACATGGCCTTGGATTAGTCACAGACAAAATCTGGGGAAGCAGGCTGTGAAATACTGCATCCATGTTGCTGAGTGGACAGCACTCTGGCAAGAATGATTTGACATTCAATACAGAAGGAAAATCACGCAGGCAGTACACAAATGCATAAACAATTTGAAAAAAAGAGTTCTCTGCCCTCCAAGCAAAAATTTCCTGTTTACTCCTGAGCAGCAATATGGCATGCTGTTAAAAACATAGCTAAAAACCAAACAGCTTATATTGGAATCCACTTCTAGGTGTGTGACCTTAGGCTGGTTATGTAACATTTCTTCCTCACTTTTATTATCTCTCAAACAGAACTTAAAATAGTGGAATATAAAAATTATATTATAATTCCATTTAGAATCTTGCTACATTGTATCTTGGAGATATTTGACATCTGCAGATAATTACATAAAAAAATTTATAGTATTTTACTGTGTGCTCTTTTTCAGTTTATTTAAACTTTACCACCCAAGTAATGAATACCAAGGTTGTTTCTGTTTTTTTTAATTACACAAGCAATGCTGCAGTCAATATCTTTTTATACATCTTCACACATGTACCAAAATATACCTTTTAGATGAAGCTTTACATATGGAACTCTGGGTAAAAAAGTGTGTGAAGATTTAATATGATATAGTCTACTAAAATAAAAGTTATTATCCTAAATTGCAGTTCTACCAGTTATGTACCGGAGTAGTGCTTTTCAAACTTTATGGATATGAACAACATCTGGGGATCTTATTAAGACAGGTTTGGAAGACAGATCTGTGTAGTGCAGGCCTATAATCACAGCACTCTGGAGGATGAAAAAAGAGTATTGCAAGGTCAAGGCCAGCCTGGGCTATATAGAAAGTTCAAGGCCAGCCTGACTGAATGACCTAGCAAGACTGTCTCAAGATACTGAGAGAGTGTGAGAGAGAGACAGAGAGAGAGAGAGAGAGAGAGAGAGAGAGAGAGAGAGAGAGAGAGAGAGAGAGAGAATCCTTAGTCAGATCTGAAATTCTGAAATAGAGCTGCGTTTCTAACAAGCACTTTGCTGTTCTCAGGATCATATTTGAGTTGGGAGTATAAGAGTACATCTTTGTCCCTATTCTTACAAAAATGTATATTAAATGTTCTTATTTTTGTCCATATGATAGATGAAATTTGTATTGTGTTCTTTATTTTTTTCCGAATTTTTATTTTATTTTATTTTATTTTTCTTGTTTCAGAACTTTTGTTTATTTTTATGGCTGGCTCAGCCTGCCCTGAGGGCAGAGCTGGCACAGCATGTGGTGCCGGGGATCAACCTCGGCCCCTGCAGCCACACAAGCTTTCCTAAGCAGGTGCTTTAGACCACTGAGCCATCCTGCCGGGCCCATGTGTTCTTTAATTAGATCCATGTATCCTTAATTATGAATGTTGTGGACCATCTTTTCATTTATTCCTTTAGTCTGAACTGCCTGTTCAAATTTCTATTATTGGTGTTTTAGTCAGTTATTCTCAGGTGTTCTTCATATAATGAGGGCTTTTATTTATGCATTTGTGTAATACTTTAAATTTTAACTGTTGTGTTGCCAAAGAACATGGTTTGGTATCTGGTTTAGAAAGGCCCTTAATATTTTAAAATAAAATCACCTACTAAACATCATATATAGCCTTCCCTCAATGTCTGTATTGAATTGGCCCTGGCATCCTCCATGATATCAAAATCTGCATATTCTTGTGTCCCTTATAAAAGTAACATAGTATTTGCATGGAATATATGTACATCTTGCCATATACTTTAAATTATCTCAAGATTACTTATAATACCAAGATAATATAAATTGTATCTAAGTAGTTAATCATTACAATAAAAAGAAGCCTATTCATGTTCAGTACAGATATATTTTTGTAAAGACTTCTGAGATGCAGTTGGTTGAATCTGCAGGTGTGAAACATGCAGATACAGAGGGTCCACTACTAATTTACATCTTTGGACCAATTTCTAGGCCTAGTTAGGGTCTATTGATCTGTTGGCTCATTTACTAATAACAATATGCTTTGATTACTGTAGCTTTCATTATGTTTTAATAGGACTAATTCCTTTCTTCTATATTATGCCTTTCCCTGCTGCCTAAAAAGAGCCTGCATTTAAAATCCCTAATTCTCTTGCTCTATCACCTTTAAGTAGACTCCTTTGTTTCATTTCTATTGTTCTTAGTTGATTACAAACATTATTTTCTATAGCTTTGTAGTAAAATTCTGATTCAAAAAATAGGTAGATAATTAAAGTATCTCTATCTCCAGTTTAGTATCTAATTAGCATTATTATGATCAGTAAGAGACATTATCTTTGTGTCCCTGAAGTACTTGTACCATAACACAGAAGGAGATGAGATGTAGCTGGATGCTGTGTTAACGTTCATAAACATGGATCTTATGCTCCAAAAACAAATTATTGTTTCAGAGTGTCTTAGTTACTTTTTGCTCGTTGCTGGAACAAATACCCAACACTCAAAATGAAGGAAGGAAAGGTTTATTTAGCTCACAGTTTGTGGAGGTTTCAGTCCATATTCGGCTGGCCCAAGGCTGAGTGGAACAGAACAGAGAGCATCCAGTTCATGGTGGCGGAACAGCAACAAAATGGTGGCAGAGGTAGCCAACCAACACGGCAGCAG
>PVJA010052549.1:0-12350 GCA_004027025.1 Myocastor coypus
ATTTCGAAAAGATTATAACTAACAAGTACTCAGACAAAGGTCTTCTATCTAGAATATACAAAGAACTAAAAACCATTAGGGTCCCAAAATTCAAAGACCCAATCCAGAAATGGGCATCTGAGATGAACACTCACTTCTCAGAGAAAGAAATACAGCAAGCCTACAAATACATGAAGAAATGCTCCCCATCGCTAGCTGTCTTCAGGATTTCTGTCAACCTTATACTGAAGCACCTAAGGGGTGTTACAATGTTAGAAAAATAAATCAGTAGCAAACAAATTGTAAGGGACAGATAACATTATTTATATTTACAATTACATAATCATCCACAGAATTTGAAAACATTGACAGATATTTCTATGTAAATTATTTCTGTATGCCAATGGTGTATAATTAAAAATTGAATTCAAAAGCTCCTTTTAGATCCATAACAAAGTATTTAGGCATAAGGTCATCAAAATATATACAGAATAAAAAAAATACATGTACAATATATACTACTTTTATTAGCAATGGTGTCTCTCCTTTGGTTGCTTTTTCTCATTACTACAAAGATTCATTATCAATTAAATAACCATTTTACATCTCTTCAATAGTAGTATCTTCCAATGAGTATTCATTGTCAAAGATTAGTCATTAGTTCTCATGAGTTTATATTCAGAATTTTTATGCAAATTTTCCCTGATTAATAGATTTTTCCAAGACTTTGTTAAATAAGAGGAAGTGTTTCTGTTTTGTAAATGAAGGACTAAGGAATGTGTCCTCTGTCAGTAAATACGAAGAAAATAGATTTAGCATACATTTCTAACCTGAAACTAACTCTTGCTGGTTCCTGGTGTTATTTCTGAACATCCTTTGGTTTTCACTGCGTAACAGATTTTGCTCTTTGGAAACTTAGTTTTACTTTTTATTTATATTCTGTTTTTCTTGTACTGTGTTTGATTTCAATGCTCTTATTACTTAAGACAATTGTTTCTTCAAGTGCTGATTTTATCCCATTCATTTTGATTTCTTTGGCATTCCTATTACTAACTATGAATGTAGTAGTCTTAAAGTACATCATCTTTTTAACAAAATTTTTTTATTATTTAAATTTAACAATGGTTATATTACATATTTTCATCATCAGATCAGTTTAGATTGATAGATATAGGTATATAAGATTGCTCAAACAATTAAACATTAACACTTTCAATAAACATTACTTTTTTTTTCCTTTTCCCCTTTCTTTTTTTAACAGTTGACACATTGCATATTGTCCTCACAATAGTTCTACAGAGAGTACATCATCTTTGATCTAATTGTGTTTGTGTATTTATGTACTGGATAATTTTTCTCCAATTTTCACGATCTTTTGTTTGGGCAATTTCCTGTTCTATTGATTCTCGTTTTGGTCAGCACTTTCAGCCATCTTATTCTGTGGATCTCTACTTGAATTACATTTGTTCTCTTTTTTATCATGCACTTTTTTTTTCATGTGGAATTTCATATTATTTTGTATTTTTAAATGCTGGAAAATATTTTACAGAGCTATAATTGATTTTGTTCCATCATCTTTCTTTGAATTTATTGCTCTTTCTTATCGAATAATCTCTTATCATTGTTACTTTACACAGATTTAGTGGCACTTTCTATCTAGAGACTAGAATAGTTTGTGAAATGAGGTATGAGCTTGTTTTCTGTCTGTTCTTCCCTTTGCCTTCAGTATGTATGGTACTAGAAGTATATTTTCTCTTTCTTTCTTTTTTTTTTTTAATTATTTATTTATTTATTTTCTTGTTTCAGAACTTTTTTTTTTGTTTGTTTGTTTATTTATTTATTTTTATGGCCGGCTCAGCCTGCCCTGAGGGCAGGGCTGGCATAGCATGTGGTGCCAGGGATAGAACCATGGTCCCTGAAGCCGCCCAAGCTTTCCTAAGCAGGTGCTTTAGACCACTGAGCCATCCTGCCGGGCCCCTTCTCTTTCTTTTGAACAATATATCTCTTCCAAAATTGTGCATTTCATCCATTATGAACTAGGAACACATTAATGAAATTGATTATAATTAGCCTGAGATCTGAGTGAGAGAGTTTTACAGACATTTTTTATTTTTTTTTTCTGGAATCAGCACATTTTGTTCCTTCTCTTTGTCATTTTTGTATAGCCATGCCTTCTGACATTTGGTGTAGAGTTTTGGTAGAGTTCTTACCTTACGAACCAGATCTGGATCTCCTACATTCAAAATTGACCAGGTGAGGGTGGCTTGGGTTTGGCTGCTATGCTCCACTTCTTCCTGTTACAGCCCTTGCAGGTAAACCTGCTGTGCCACTGTGGCAATATGTTCTACTCCTGGATCACCTGGGTGGGTCTTATCTTTAGCCTCTCTGCAATGTGTTCTGCCACAGTTTTCCACACTGGACCCATCTCATGGATGAAGCTTCACTCATACACTGGGCCTGACTGCTGGTTTGAAAGTTTCTGGTGGGCCCTGGATGATCTTACTTCCATGCCTGGCCTGGTTGCTGGGTCGAATATTTACCTATTCTCTACCATATTTTATTTTATTTTTATCCTTTTGGTTCTGGG
The DNA here is from genome assembly GCA_004027025.1 of Myocastor coypus. Taxonomy (NCBI): domain Eukaryota; kingdom Metazoa; phylum Chordata; class Mammalia; order Rodentia; family Myocastoridae; genus Myocastor; species Myocastor coypus. The sequence continues at coordinate 2,567 of PVJA010052549.1, forward strand.
GAATGAAGCAAGGGTCTTGAGCATGCTAAGGACGTGCTCTAATCCCGAGTTACACCCCCAGCATTGTTTCTGTTGCTTAGATGATTGGCATTTCCAGATAAAAGTAATTCTACTATGATAATTTTCTAATGTGTCCTCTTTAGCCCTTCAGAGCCTTCACCCCATGACAAGACAAATCTTCTTTGGCATAGGAGCTGAATCTTCCTTCTCCTCTCTCTAAGTTGAAGGGATAATGAATATTGCATCTAATGCTAATTCATTCTGACAGCCCTACTCAAGTCTTGGAGAAAAGTATTTCCCAGGAGCAAGGTTCTGTGCCCCACACAATATGCTGGAACTTCTGGAACTTCACGGGATGCCTCTGAAGGACTCAGCCAAGAGTTCACCAGGCTTGCTGGCTGTCTCCTGGGTGCAAGTCACAAGTCTTTTAAAGTTTAAAAAGTCATTTACAGTTTAAAAAAGAACAAAAAACAAACCTCAAAGTACTCATGCCAGGCTCAAAAAAAGCTGATAGCGAATCACCAGTTGGTTTCATATGGAAAAAAACAAATGAAGAAACTCAAGGTCATTTAGAAAAGATTCCAATGCCAACTGAAAGAATATCACAGAAGGTTACTCCTAAGGGAGCTCCTTCCTACTGAGCCATTTTCACTCCGCTGGGCTAAGTTTAGCATGAGAAAAAAGGATCCAGCCAAATAAAAAGCACTAGCTATTCTAGTCACTGTTTGTTCATGAGGTCATTAAGGAATAGTAATGTAGTGTGTTGAGGATACAGTGAAAAGCAAAATAATAGTATGCTAAGCAAGGAAAAATGGAAAGTAGTTTTGAATATTAGATACCTTACTGGTTGAAATGCTTTCAGTTAGTGTCATTAATGTTAAACATTTGACAGCATGAAGTCTAAGGAAAGAAAAGAAAAACAAGGGACAAGGCACTGAGCTAGGCTAGAAGGTTGGGAGTGGTAGGAAAAACACTGCAACAAGGAGCTAAAATGCAACAGAGTTTATAAGAGTGAAGTGAAGGTTAGAACGAGCAGTGATTCATGTATAGGAACCAAAGCAGACCAAGAGACATTTAACCAGGTGGAGCAAACAGACATTAATAAGTCAATTTAACATGATACATAGGAATACATGATTTAGGGTCTGATAATCCTATACTTTTAATTGTAATTATACATGTTTTTTAAGGTTAGAGGTTCTGGAAAGGATGAAACTGGACTGATTTTTTTTTTCCTATTTCAATCACGATTTTTAAAATAAAATGTATGTAAGTCAGAAGATTGAACTATGAGTTTCTCACATTTTTAGGAAAACCTTATATAGTAGGAGCATTAGAGCTAAGGTCATCCCAGGGTTGATTAATTCAGTAGTTTCCCAGAGTCATCAGGCTGTCTGGTTCTTTCCATCTTTCTGTTCTGCCATTCTCAGCCTTTCTGGCTTTCTTTCACAAATTGACCATCACCACTATCCCAAGGGGATGAGAGTCATTTGAAGGTGAAACGTACTTTCAACAAGAAGTGGTTCTCACTGAGTGCTTACTGTTAGTAAAGAAAACTTGTCTCAGGATCTTCGCTGGTCTCTTGGTCTAAGACTATCCAGCAAGGAGCATGGGAATGTCTCAGCAGGTATGACTTGTCACTGCCCTGATGCTGTACCTGAGACAGAGCCCTGTACCAGGCATACTTAAAGTGCCAGATGCAAGAAGTCTCTGTGTCTGTGGGAGAGGGTGGTTACTAGGCAGGCAACAAGAGTTTTTGTCACCTGATACATTAGTAAAACACCTAACATTATCAGTATGAAATAATGACTATGTGTTACTACAATTTTAGAGAATATATGCTTAATAAATGGTGTACTAGTTAAGAATAATCAAATCTACAAAGAGGAAGAAAAACAGACAGGGAAGACAAATAAAACTCTGAAACATACAAGACTTTGTGTGTTGAAATCTCAACTTCAAGTGAGTGATGTGTAAGGAATTTGGGAAATGTATATATCATACTGTCAAAGACCTGAATGGGATCAATGACTAGATGAAAGAGGTCCAGGGGACTCAGTGACCACTTCTGCAATCTGAGGTTTCATTAAGAAGAAGGCTTCCTACAGACAAGAAGGCAGGATTCAGCGGAAGCTGCATTTGTTGGCACTTCGATCTCATTCTTCCCAGTCTTCCAAACTGTGAAAAATTAATTCCTGCTGTTTATAAGTCACTCTTGTTACTTGGACAAATAACTGACACCCAAAATGAAGGAAGGAAAGGTTTATTTACCTCGCAGTTTGTGGGATTTCAGACTATACTCAGCTGGCTCCAAGGTGGAGGATCACATGGCAGAGGATAGCAGTTCATGGCAGTGGAATAGAGCAAAACAGCGAGAGCAAATGGGAGGAGCAGCAGCAACAATGTCAACAGAGAGCCATCTGTCTCCTTATTATTGCATTCAGGCTACCTACCCCAGGCTCAGAGTAGTACTCACACTCATGGTCCCAGCAGCACTCACACCAATAATCCCAGTGGATCATGAGTTAACCTAGAAGTCTACTCCATAAAGTTTTTTTTGGGGGGGGGGCAACTAGGCACATACCATAACATTTCATCCCTGGGCCCCCAAAGTCCCATGTATATCCCTAAGTGCAAAAGGCATTTTAGTCCATTTCTAAGAGTCCCCAAATTCCTTACGGTTTCAGCATTGTAGAAAAGTCCCAAATCTCCTCCAAGACTTAAAGCAAAATCTTAGCTTCAAGTCCTTGTAGAAATGAAAAGCTAAACACTTCCAACATTCAGTAGCACAAGGCAAACTTTACAGTTCCAAGAAGTACAAACAACAGGGCAATGCAAGGCATTAAGACCAACACAAGTCCAAAATCCAGCAGGGAAAACATTAAATCCATGGCCCATGTGGAATATCCCAAGGAATTTATGTCAAATTGTGAGCCCCATGTACCCCCCCATTCCCCATGGTACTTTCTGTGGTAGCTCCCATGGCTTCTCTCCTAGGCCAACTTTGCTCCCTCTTTGCAGTCCCTTAGGAAATCTATGTTCCTGGTTTTTCCAAACTTCTGGCATTGCCCCTGAATAGACTTCTCACTCACAGCTTTAAACACTGCCCTCTCAGGGGCACACTTCCTGGCCTCCAAGGCCTTTTTCTGAATCTAGATGGAACCCTTCTTAACCTCGAAACTGTAGCACTCTGTAAGTGCCTAAAACCAACAGCACATGGGTGATGCCAACATACATCCATGCTGTAGGGGTTGAGTGCCTCAATGGCTGAGCACTCTGACCATGATTCCAAGGAATAGATTCTCTATGTCAGCACCATTCTGGTACCTAGCATGGCCACTGCTGCCATTCTGGAACACAGAGCTCTGTGGCTTTTCCTTTAAGGCAAAATCTCTCACCCTTTCAGTTCTGAGGATGCAGAGGGTGGAGACCTGCTGCCTCCTGTGATGTACCCCAGGTTATTTTTCAAGTTTCTTATTCATTTTTAGCAGTGGAAATCCTCTCAGCTCTATCTTTGCATTCCACAGCTTTATTGGATCTTCCTTTGTGGCTAAATTCGCAACATTGAAATCATCCTGCTGGGCTCTTTGCTCTTGATTCTCCACATAAATCTGACTAAAAGCCTCCAACAATAGCCATGCTAGTCGTTCAATATTTGACTCCTTTTAACATACCTTTTGCGAGATTAATCAGTTCACTATGCTTAATCTCAGTCTCAGGTAAAGTCTCTGGACATCTACAAAATTCAGACAAACTTTCTGCCAAGCCACAGCATAACACAAATCATCTGGAGTCCAACAACCAATGCAGTACTTTTTACCAGTAGAAACTTTCCCAACCTGGTCTTTACAGGCAGGTTTTTAATTTTTTTTTTTTTTTTTTTTTTATATATATAGCAGCATTCTGGTCTTCTAAACTCTGACCAGAATCTCCAGTACAGAACAGCTACTTATCTGTGGGTGACTTCTTAATGCCTTTCCTATCTCTTCTCATAAACCATTTTCGAAAGCTAGTAATCCACATGGTCAAGATTAGCTACAGCAATGATCCTATTTCTCTGGTACCAAATTCTGTCTCAGTTACTCTTATCTTGTTGCTCAGACAAATAACTGACATCAAAAATGAAGGAAGGAAAAGATTACATAGCTCACAGTTTGTGGAGGCTTCAGTCCATACTCAGCTGGCTCCAAGGCAGACTGGCATGTGGCAGAAGCCAGCTGTTCATGACAAACCAGCAGAAGGTAATGGGAGAAGTAGTGGCAGCAATGGCAACAGCACGTTGCTCTCTCTTAAGTTACATTCAGGCTATGCCCCAGGCTAGGTGCAGGACTCACCCCATAATCCCAGCAGCACTCATACCCATACTCACCATGGATCATGAGTTAATTACAAACTCTAGAAATCCACCCCATGACTGCATGAGGCTTTGGAGGATAACTAGACACAACCATAATAGTAATCCACTCATTCTCTGATATTTTGTTTGCTATACCAGCCTGAATGAATTAAATCACTCAGTATTGATTGTGAGATGAAGTGGTCTCTGAGGCATGCTAGAGAGAGACTAAATGAAAAGAATTAATAAGGAGATTATACATATATTAGACATAACTACAAGGATGGAAGAGCCAAATATAACCCCCCAAATTTTTTGATTTTCCAAGTTATATCACTTTGGGCACCTGCTGGTGGTACACAGTTTGGACCCATGTACCATTTGCTGAAACAAAAAGATCCAAGCTAATGGCTGCTCGACACGTTATTGATGAGTTAGAGCTGGGGCAAGTTCTCTCACTTCGTCATCATTGAACAGAAAAGGAGTGTGGACTGCAGGCATCTATCATCTGCTGACCTCCTTTGTTGAATCTCAACACTTTTTTTTGCAACCACATTGGCTGCTGGAGAAAGGATGAAGAGGGGTAGGGAGAAAAAAGGAAAATGAAATTAACTAATCCACTTAATTTAATCTCAGTTTCTTTCAAAATCTCATAACATGGTAAAATGTAAACAAATTTTACAGTTTGCTAACAGTTCAACTGCCAGTAGAGTCCTTGTTCTTAAATGAAGCCTCCTGAGCCTAGCGTTTGCTGTTCACATTCCTATCAGAATTCTTGTCTAATGCATAGCATTTTAATGTTTTTCTAGCCAGCCTCTGCAAACCTTTCTGAACATCTCCACAAGCCAGTTCAAAAGGCTTCTAAGCAATTACAGTCACAGCAATGACCCCTCTCCTGGAACTAGTTTTCTGTATTAGTGTTCCTATTGCTGAATGTAACACCAAATTGCCATGACATAAAGATATAATTTGGCTCATGTTCCAAGGGATTTAGTCATGATCAGAAGGTTTCAAGATAGAAACATCATGGCAAGAGGATGTGGAGGACTCTGGATTAACAGTATCAATGTGTGATTACTCTGTAGAGGGCAACATACAACACAAGCTGCATGGTTAACCCTAAAAATGTTTGGAAACATTTCTAATTTACTGTGTAATCAAGGGTAATCTAAAAACAGCATAGTGCTCTGTATGAGCAGAGGTAGCAGAGATTGGTATTTGAGCATGTGAAGCACCTGGCTTGTCAAAGAGAATTTAATAGAGAAAAGGATACTGCAAAGAGAAGGAATTTATGAAATCTCAGTTGCAGGTGCTCAGCACAAGACTCAACAGAAATGCTTGGTGTGATATGCACACCTGTAATCCCAGAACTTGGGAGGCTGAGGCAGGAGGATCATTGCAAGTTTAAGGCCATGCTGTACTGAATGGCGAGACTGTGTCTCAAACAAAAACAAAAGCAAAAGAAACAAAACAGTTGCTGGGTCATGAAAGTCCTATGTCTGATATTTTGCAGAAACTGCCAGTTTTTTTTCACAATGATTGTGCTAATTTATAACCCTACCAACAGTGTGCAGATGCTTTCCTATGGTTAAAATATAAAGTATCCCACAAAGACTTGTGTCTGGAAAGTGATTAACTCATGAGTAGATCAATCCATTGAGTTTATACCTGAATGGGGTATAACTGAATGAGCTCCTACCAGGTAGGACATTTTTTGTGTTTAATTGATTTGAGCTGATCTTTGTAACTTGTAAGAAATAGGGGTACTTTCAGTGTTCTGCACATAAATATCCATTTTTCTAGCATTACTGATTGCAAAACTGTCCTTTCCTCAGTGTCTGTTATTAGTACTCTTGTCAAAAGTCAGTTAGTTGTAAATGAATGAATTTACTTATAGTCTCTCTACTCAATACTGTGGGTGGTATTTCTGTTAATGACATGCTGTTTGATTACTATTATATTATGTTACGCTGAGGCATTAAATTTATGACTGTATTAGGAAAAGTCTCAGTGAACACTCAAGATTTCGGTAGAATTCTCAAGCAGCCCAATATTTAGGAATAGGCTAAATCTACTCCAAGAATAAAAGAAAATCTATACCAGCCTAATGATGTTTGAAAACATACTTTGAAAGGTTTGAGTAGAGTAGTAAATAGTTAATTAGCAAACACAACTCAAAACTCAATTAGGAAGATGAAAAAATTGAAACATACAACAGTGTAGCAACACTTAAGGCATAATAAGAAATTAGTAGATATGAGAAGCAAAACAAACACAAACAAAAAATAAAAACATCCAGAATCATGGGAGATATGTATATATATATATATATATATATATATATATATATATATATATCAGAAATAAAGGAGTTAATATAATATTTCTACAAGAGCTATTACAAAGGTTTTTAAGGCATTGATAACAAGGATGAATATAAGCATGAAGTAAAAGACAATCTCAACAGAGAAATGCCCATTGTAGAAAAGAGTTAAGTGGAAATCCTGAAACTGAAATATTGAATGTACAACATGGACAATGCTATCAAGTCTACAGTTGAAATTTCAATGTCTTGGTTGTAAGCAAACAGTTACGTGACCCCCTTGAAATGAATCCAAATGTCAAATGTAACTATGAGGATCCAGTTATGCAAGGCCTTTGAATCAAAAAGAAAAAAAAAATCAGAAACTTAAGAGACTGTTTTTCAGCTTCTCTTGCTTTGAGACACATAGATCTGTACCTATATTTTACTTTTTTTTTCCCCCACCGCTACAAGTCTGACTGCCCCATAGCTTAAAAATTCAGTTCAGGTTACAAAGCAAGGAAATTATTTTCCTCTAATCTCAACTCCAAATTCCTGTGCAAGAGGTTCTAAGTCATCAGACTAAGGTCAGGTGTCTACTTCTGGCTTAATCTTGTGGAGGCCAGTTAATGTTGCCTGAGTCTGATGAAAGGGGCCACCCGCAGGGATTTTTCTGAGAGAAGAACATTCAGGCCCACCCTAGAAGGCGACATCTCATAAACATTAAATAGTTTTAGTAGTTAGTTATGAAAAGCTAAATATGTACTTTATGCCTTCTAAAAAACTTAGATTCAGTAACTGTCATATTACTAGTAAACACTGAAATAACCTGTTAAAAAAGTGGAATGAATTTTCATTTCCTTTAAAAACTTAAAATAGCATTTTATACAATTAACAACATCAATCACAAAGCTGTATTTCTTCATATTAAAATGGCAGAGTTCCTTTTTCCTTTAGAGATAATGATAATGGAAATAATTTATTGTAAGTTTATGCCAAATAACTCTCCATTCTGAAGTTCAGTCATTAGGTGCACAGGAGGGCGAAAGAAATTAAAGATCGTAAAACTAAGCCTAAGTAGCATGGGGCGATGCAATTTCTCTGAGCCAACGTACTTATTTAATCTATGAGGCAGAGAGTGCAATCTCTTGTTGAATGGCTTTTGAAGCAATAAGGAGAGCCTGTAAATATTCTGTGTGACCAAAAGAAAGAATTTTCTGAAACAGGGAGAAACGGAGGAGATACTTGGCTGACGTCTTGATTTTCCTCTGTGCTCTCGCTTCATTGATTTGGGGAAAAAAAGGAGCAGATGTCAGAAAAATCTGAAAACTGTTCTGAGTTGTGAAGCTGTGTGAAAGCAACATCCAAGAAGGGATCATAGAAGTCAGAGTTTAGAGATAATGTAGAGATATTTAATCACCCAGACAGTCATGGTGGAAGACTGGAATGATGGACAGAAGGTTCCCGTAATGCAGTGAAGCCCAGGTAGGTTAGGTGAGAAACGTGCACATTTGCAAGATCTGGTCTCCGTTTCAGAGGAAGGGCACCTCAACCATTTTGGCCTCAGTGTTGTCCATGCTACCATCTGAGACTCTGTCTCTTTTTGGAATTTTCGTTTTGTTTGGCTTTGCTTTGCATGGTCAGTAGTGCGGCATGCCATGACTTCATTTGACCTTCACATTGACCTTCAAATGTAAACTGAGTTGTGGCACTGTGCTTTAGGGGAATCAGTTTTGGGCTGCTGCTTTTTTTTCAAATGGAAACTGTTCTGATTTTTAGTAAAACCTAGGAAATCCTTAGTAAGGACTTTATCGTCCCTCTAAAACTATTGTAATTAGGGAAATTGGTCAGCCATCATCTTACTTTTGTAAGTGTGCTCTCCCACCGTGCCAATTTGTCCCTTCACTCATGCATGTGACATGTTCATAGGAATTTCTGCCCGGAGCAGTGGGAAAGTTGAGGCATGAGCTCTTATTAGGCCGATAAAACTAGACAAGGCAAGCCACTTAGAAAAAGTCATTATGAAACAACACTGTAAAAGTTGGTAGTTACTTATTAGATATCCTGTTTATAGCAGGCCTTTAAGAAAATAAGAGACTCACTTAGGTTAGGTGTCTATAGTTTATTTCCAAATAAATTATTCTCTCCATAAAGTTAAATACATTCACATGTCATTGTAAAATGTAGCCATATTTTCAAAGAAAATGGTAATAGTTAGGTAGGAGTAGAATCATTCTGTGACTGCTAAGATGGCTATTGTAGTTTGTATTTCTACATATGTAAGTGATCTGGAGCCCTCAAATAAATCGCAAGAAACCCAAATGGCTAGCAGTAAGGGAAACATTTTTAAATTATGGTGCATCCAGCTAAAAGTTATCTCCAGAGAATATTAAGCAACAGAAAAAATGTTTCACATGAAACTTTAATTTGAAATATACAAATTGAAACATAGGATGATGCTAATTATCTATACATGTTTTTCTATCTTACTTTTACTTTGGCTCTTGCTCTAGTTTCTCTACATATTTATTTCTCTATAAAACAGATACTTAACTCATTAATTAATTTATTTTTTGATTTGCAAGTATTTTAACATCTTTTATATTACTTCAAATAATAGAAACTTAAATATTTTACTTAGAATATGTATATCCACTAATTATAACCAAATATCATATTGAGTCTGTTTTCTTACAAAACTAGAAGCTGGTGAGAGAAAACACAGCTTGTATGACCTAAGTTTAGGATTTTTCTAGTGAGCACCCGGATAGTCTTTGTAACACAGTGTTCTTTTTTATTTTATTTTATTTTTTGACAATAATTAATACATTGTATATTATTGTCTTTGTTGTAGTTGTTAGAGTACAAGATGAAGATATAATTTCTGTCTAAACATCATCAGTACAGATCATTCTTTTCATTGCACAAAGAGAAAGTAGCTGCTTGATACTTAATTTAGAAGTATGTAAAAGATAATATAAAGGACCAACACAATAGTTTTAATTTGGTTCAGATATTTAAAATTTTTCATTGTTAGGGAGCTGGGGAGATAGCTCCGAGGCACAAGTGCCTGCTGGGCAAGTGCAAGGTCGTGAGTTTGAACCCCAGTCCCACAAAAAAAAAAAAAAAAAAAAAAAAAAAAAAAA
>PVJA010052550.1:0-12352 GCA_004027025.1 Myocastor coypus
AATAAATAAATAAATAAATAAATAAATAATAAAGCCAATGAAAATAGATGTCCAATATTTTCTTTAGATATTTCAGAAATCCTATTAGCTCCATGTGATATAGAATGCTTGCCTTTAAGCTTCTATAAAGTGATTAGGGACACTGTATCTTGTTACCATGAACATGGAGATTCAGCTCAGAAAATCTAAGAATACTGCCATTGTAGTCAACTGGTGGGCGGGTATAAAAACCTGTAGTTATATTCAGATTTCACTGTTATCAAACCTATTGATTATATACCTTAATAACAAATAGGAAAAATTCATGATATTAAATTATATATATATATATATATATATATATATATATATATATATATATATATAAATTGACTTTACAGAATCTGGCATGTTTTGATCTGGAAATTATTGCATTTTCCTCTAACTAACTAACTAACTAACTATATATATATATATATATATATATATATATATATATATATATATATATATATATATATATGAATGATTTTCTGTTTGTTTATAGAAGGATGGAGGATGTTACTGTACAAAAAGGAAAAATGTCCTACACAACAGTTCTGTTCTTTCTGAATGTTTTCCTCAGTGCTGATGTGTACATGAAACACGTTTCTGGATCACACATTTTGTTACAAACTGAAACAAAAGTAATGGGGCAGGTGGGATAGCTTAGTGGACTGAGCACCTGCTTAGGCAAGCACAGGGACTTCGGTTCGTTCTTGGCAACACCTGCTGAGCTGGCACCTCCCTGGGTGTGTTGAGCTGGCCACTGAGAGCAGACCTGTTGGGACACACCTGTAATCCCAGTGCTGCGAAGACTGTGAACAGGTGGATCACTATGAGTCTGAGCTGCATAGTGAGTCCTTGTACCACATACTTGAAAAAACAAAAAGACAAAAATCTTACTTCTTCTCCATTACTTATATTATAGCTAAATGTTGCGTTTCCTGAGTTTTGTGTGTAAGATGGCTTAGTCATCACATTTGTCACAAAATTTCGTTCCTGTTCAGTGATTTAACTTAAATATTGTAGATTACACATGTTATATTTAGTTGAGGAAGAAAAAAGGTGATTATTATGCACAGCATAAAGATGACATATTCATCACTATTTATTTATGGTTTGTGTGTGTGTTTATATATTTGTGTAAATATATGTGTATATGTACACATTTATGTAAATGTACAAATACAAACCCACTGAAGTGCATATACATATTTCAATGCCCAGGAGAAGTATAATCACGATACACTACAAATATGCGTCAACAAACATTAAAGCTGAAAAAATAGGAATCCAAAATTTTAAATTAAAAAAATGCTTTCTTACTTTATTTTATTTCAATGCTTCAGAACAAGATTAACTATAATGTACATAAATTTTATAAAGTTAATAGTATTCTGTGACATGAAAATAATATGAGTAAACAATAACAATAGGAGAAAGATATTTTCACTGTGACCTTGTGTCAATGATAATTCTAGGTCCCTAGATGGGTTGATATTTTACAGATTAGAGGATTATTAGTGTTAGTACCTTTTCATAACTTAGAATCATAGAAACACAGTCAGCTCTACAGTTGAAGTTTTTTACTTTATAAAAGACTCGAGTATCTAGTCTATTATTAACAATGTTTTCATTTTGATTACCAGGCTCAGACACAGCACATAAAGTCATAGTTGTAAAATGGATAAAGTATCTCATATTTCTAGCAAAAACACCCATTGCATTCTCAGAATCCACCCTGATCAATTTTACATCTTATCAGAATTCATTCTGTGACTGTCCTATATATGACATTATGTCTTTTTTTTACATTTTTACCTCAACCTTCTAAACATATTAAAACAAGCAAAATGATAATAATTCTTTATTAAATCCACATCTATGAGACTAGTAAATTAATAATTTAATTCAAATGGGGAAGCTGTTACTGTCTACATTTTTTATTGTCTCTAAAACCAAACATAATCACTATCACTGTAACAATATCCATGACTCTGGTTTGTTTTTAACTTTTTAGTAATTACTGTAAAATGAGTGCAGTAGTTGGATTTATATCTCCAAAGAGTAATGAACAGAAGACAATTAACTGGTAATTATTTCCACCTGCTGAACTCTATTTTGAGAAGATTTGATTAATGAGCAGCACGTATCTGCCATCATTAGATCCAGAGCCTTTTATTTTTCCTTTCAAAAGCAGTGGGGAACTGTTAACTTTAGTTTAGAACATAGTCTTTTGTCCATTGTCTGGGTCATTGGTTTTGAACTCATAATCCATATAATTGGGAAGTGCAGCTACTGTTAATCAACATGAGCATGTGATTTGTCTCATAAAAGTGATAGTAATTTTGAAACAGGAAAAATTCACTTTCTTGTCAAAAATGAAAGTACAATTCTAGATGATTCAGCCCAAGGTTTAACTTGTTATTCACTAAAAGGAGTATTATTAGTTCCATCAAATGTGTTTCTGTGGTTCTTGGAATGAAACCCTGTGACATGCTGAGAAATGTGTTTATATTCTGCAAAGATCCTTTGATATTGATTCTCATTGCAACAATGGTATGTGAGCATGTTTTAGTAAAAGGCAAAAGATTTATGTGATCTGAAGAGAAACCAGATTAGGGTTAGGGTTAGGGTTAGGGTTAGGGTTAGGGTTAGGGTTAGAGTTAGAGTTAGGGTTAGGGTAAAAAAAAAAAAAAAAAAAAAAAAAAAAAAAAAAAAAAAGAAAAAAAAAAAAATGAAGAGAAACCAGAGTATTGTGACCATGTTTTAGGTTCATAATATGAGTATCTTTCTGCTTTAAGATTGTGTAAACATGGACAACTTTTTCTCTTGACTCTTCTCTCATGATGTATTTCAAAGGTGCATGAGTTTCCTAATAGAGCATGTAACTGGGGCATTTCCCTTGTTTAATCTTCATTATGTGTGTAAGGCAATAAGCAAAGGTTAGTATTGAGTTACAGAGGAGCAAAAATGCAAACAATTGTTCTTTTTTTTTTTTTTTTTTTTTTTTTTTTTTTTTTGCGGGACTGGGGTTCAAACTCATGACCTTGCACTTGCCAAGCAGGCACTTGTGCCACAGAGCTATCTCCCCAGCCCCAACAATTGTTCTTTTCTAATTTAAAAAAATCACAAACTTGCTAGTGTAGCAACTCAACTGCAAATGTTAGAAAATTCTATTCATTTTGTGAATCTAAATTGATAAATTCAATTACACAAATTCTGCATGAATTCACCTAAGACATTTCTCCCTGCCTTCCATCTCATTTGCAGAAAGAAAATCATATCCTGGAAAAAGAGAAAGTAAAGAATATGAGCATGTACATTATAAAAAGCTTAATTTCTTCCCTATATCTAGAGCATAAAATTTGCCTTGTCAGTATGAGCACTGGTTGGAGAAGAGGAAACAATTTCTCCAATTCTTAGGATTTAGTTATTACATCTTCTCAGAATTCCTGCTGTGATTGTCCTATATATGGCATTATGATATGTATTTACCTAGTCTCTTCCCAGGAGAACAGATTTTGAAGATAAAGTGTTGTCATTCAAAGTTCAGATGTGTTTCTGATGCAGCCCCTAACAATACTATTATGTAAATAATAAGAGACAGTTCTCCAAATAAATTAGATCTATAAATGGTCCAGTTCCTATGTAGGTACTTTATTTTTCCTAGTGAACTATTTTCTGTGAAATATACTTAGCTACCCAGTTTCTACTCTTTTTAAAATCAAGTTGATGCCATATACAGATAACTTACCTTTACTTTCTTTCATAGAACTATGTTCAAAATTTATTGCATATTTAGATTTAGTACTGGGGCCCGGCGGGATGGCTCAGTGGCTTAAAGCGCCTGCTTGGGAAAGCTTGGGTGGCTTCAGGGACCGCAGTTCGATTCCCGGCACCACATGCTGTGCCAGCCCTGCCCTCGGGGTGGCCTGAGCCAGCCATGAAAATGAATGAATAAACAAACAAACAAGAAAAAAATAATAAATAAAAAAATAGATTTGATATGATTATCCTTTCATATAAGAGGTTATAATGTTGGGTAATATGTATAAATAAATCTTAAAACTCATAACTTCAAGGAAATGTACAAATGATTTCTAAGTATTCCTAGATTGCCTAGGCTGATGTTGAATTCACTGAGGTTACAAACAATCCCCCAAACATTCACGCATGTCATTCAACAATTTAACAAAAGGTTCTTGGCTCCCTTTAGTTGCTTGACTGTTAGCATTTTCAGTTTCAGAATAAGACACGCTTACTTTTCTCAAAAATCCTACTCAAGAAATGTTAAAATGTTAAGTCATGTTAGCTGAGAAAGAAGCAGGAAAATAATAAGGAAGAAGGAAAGAGGTAGAGATAAAAGAGAATCAGTGGTGCTTTATAAGCAGTGTGGTGTTAACATTGAAGAATATGGGATTTGGAATCTCTGAAGCTGGGAGAAAATCTGGATGCCACCATCTCAGAAATGTCTAAGCTTGGAAAAATGACTCATCTCAATTTGTAGCTAAGTGTCCCTATATAAATTATAATGCACTTTTTGAGTTTTCTGCAAAATATATGAGCTGCTTCAAGGCAAATTTTGGAGCAGAAATTACAGCATATAATAATGTTTTGGCTGCTGTATTTTAAGTATTTTAACTTCTTAGTCTTACCACTAACATAGTTGTGTTTAAATCTGAATCTAAGACTGGGCGTGATAGCAAGTGCCTGTAATCCCAGTGCTTGGGAGGCTGAAAACAGGAGGATCACTATGAGTCAGATCTGTGTAGTGAGACCCTATAGACTCTGCACTAGACACACACACACACACATACATACATACATACATATATACCTAAAGCCAAACAACTCAAAACTTTCCTTTTCTCACCAGAAAGCAAACTACCAAACCTTAATGTATTTTGTTACTCTAGAAATGGCGCTCAAATCAGGCAATATTCATCGAGGAGTCTCACTTTAAATTTTTAACTTAATTTAAATTCCATTCTCTAGGTGCCTCAGTGACACATGTAGAAAAATGAAATTCTTTGGCGCAAAGACAGCTTCATAGAGTAATGTTTGATCTGTAACAGTGTTGTTTGGCCTCACAGTTGATCTTGTGATAGACCAAGCCAGATGTGCAGCCAGCCATATGTCCACCTGGGCGTTAGCTATGTGTACAGCAATGGAGTGAGTCCTGGTGATGTTATCAATAGCCAGAGCAGAAAGTAGAAAGTGATGCAGTGCAGGTGTTGGATCACATTGTGTGTTTATAGTACAAAAATGATGACAGATCCTGTGTGCCGGGAAAGAGTGATCTATGGCCATTTCGTAACATTTTAGGAGGTCTGAGTTATGACTAAGTCTGAATAATTGAAGCAAAAGTTATATATTCAAGGGGCACCTGCATGCGAAATCAAAAACTGAATTTGAACAATGAAATATTTTCATTGGGCTAATGACAGTGGGATTGTGTAACCACAAATATCATGGGAAAAGCTCTCTCTCCCATTTAGAATTTGATTTCTAAACTCAAAGTCCAGCTATAATTATTTTGTGAATTTGTATAAAGTACTTACATTATACATGATTAATTTTCCTGTGTGTGGATTGGATCTACTGTTAATACTTATCCCATAAGGATACTATGGAAGTTTAGTGGATCCATATACATAATCTACGTAGAATACTCCCTGGAACTGGTAAACTCAATAGTAACAACCAAATCAAAAATACAAAAAGAAAATCACAATCACACCTGTCATATGGAGTCATATGGAATTTGTATTCATCCAGGATATAGCCCAATACTTCTTTGTTTGTTTCCTTCTCTTCTTCTGTCCACTTTTTGTTGTTGTTGTTTGTTTGTTTGTTTGTTTTTGCGGGATTGGGGATTGAACTCAGGCCCTTGCACTTGCCAGGCAAACACTTATTCCACTGAGCTATCTCCCCAGTCCATCTTCCCCTTCCTATTAACAAAATCCTTGTTTCAAATTTATGTTTCTTTCTACATTTTTCCTTTCCCTCTTTTTCCCCACCTGCTCTGAGCTGTACCAATAACATTAATGAAAAAAAATAAGACATTTGGCTTTTCTAATGATTCAATGAGTTGTACAAGTGAAACACTTGGAACGAAATTAAGCACTTGGTTAAATATGTCCTTTCCTCAGAAAACACAATGAGATGTGGATTGCTTAGTGCTGTATACGCAGGATGTATCTGGGTTCTTTTCCCAACCAGTGATCCCAAGTGCCTCTGTTGCAGATATATGTTGGGCAAGCTGTTATTGTCCTTGAACCTCGATGTCTTCTGCTCAAAAGTGGGAACAAATAAGAGGATTACAAGAGGATTAAATTAAGCAACAAAATTAAAAGCAACTGGAAAATTTCATCAATTACCTCTTTCCTCAAAAACAGTACCAGGTGTATAGGAATCAGTGAGGAAGATTTACCCTCAAGCATGTACCAAATATTTGATGTGATGTCTTATTTGATATTATTCCCAGTCATGCTCTACAAAATTGGAGCAGCATTTTTAATTCTATGGGACTGTTGTTCATGAAAACTTATTAATAATTATAATTTCTCATGAAATTTATATAAAAACAGTATGTTAAAATGTAATGAAATACTTTCCATTAAAATGCATTTTCCTTGTCAAAAATCATTATACTTTCATTGGTTTCCTTTTTTTTCATGTTTTGTATTTAGCTCAGGGTCTCACTACACAGCTTGGAGTCGTAGTGGTCCTTCTGTTTTTAGCCTCCCCAGTGCTGAGATTAAAGTCGTGCACCACAAAGCCCAGGCTCTTTCATTGGATTCTGAAAATACTGAAAGCCCCAGGCTCTGTCTCTAATGGAAAATTGTTGTGCCTTCAATCAAAGAACATGATTTTGTTTAACACAAAAATCAAAAAGGTTACAAAACTTAAGGCAGTTTTACAGGTATGAGTTACCATGTGGGTTTAAGCTTGCTTTTAACCAGGAAGTTCACGCTCTTCTCTTTGCACCTTAGCACTGCTCAAGCTCTCCTCTGGCACTGTCCCACATCCACCTACCAGGACCACCTTCTTCTTCCTGCTGGCTTCCCCTTGCTGGTAATTTTTTATCCACTTCCTATATTTGATCTATTCTTTAACACCTCTTAGGAATTTCCTTTCTTTATTATCAAAACATCTGTTCCCTTCCAGTTAGTAACCACATTAAACAGAATCAAGCAGATATGTTTCACAGAGATATTAATTACTCATAATGGCATGTGATCTGTCTCTAAGAGCCCTCACATTTCATCAAAAGCATCCTGAACTTGAAAGTCTTTGTTTTCTTTTCAAAAGATTGGCTTAATAATATTCAGTTGCTATCACTCCTAGAACAAAGTATCACAAATTGGGTGACTTAAACATAAGAAATCTATTATCTCACAGATCTCCAGGCTAGAAATCCAAACTCAAAATAAATTTATTCCTTCATTGGGCTGAGAGAGAAAGCCATTATAGGTCTCTTGGCATTTGGATAGCTGTCTTTTCTCTGTGTGCTCACATTATTTTCCTCTGTATATCAAAATCCAAATTTCTCTTATTTAGAAGGGAAAGTCATATTGAATTAAAGCCTAAATGTAATGACCACACCATCACACGATTAATTTTCTTGAAATAAGGGCAATAATTCTGAGATACTGGGGGTGAGACCTAAACATGTGACTTTCAAGTTAAGATACCTCAGTATAAACCAGGAATAGTACAGAATAAAACATTAAAAAAAAAAAAAAACTAGTGGTTATGAACATTTTTATTGAAATATATCACTGATACTACTTTATAAAGAAAAACATAAAATTTTTCATTCCCCTGTACCGTGCAATTACCCCAACCCATGTCAAGTTTCTCTAATTAGCAAGAAAATACCGTTTTCCTTTTGGTCTTTCTGATTCACTCTATGCAGCTTTAGCTACTTGTTTACTTAACTTCTTAAAAGGAATAAAAGTATATTAACACAGTGATGTGAAGGATTTTACAGCTTTGATCCCTTGGTATTTGGAATCAGAAAAATAAAAATATTTTGCAGGGAGAGTGGTTCACAAGAGTTTTGTTTCATTTCACAGTGAGGGCCTGTCCTGACTATTACTCACATTTTGTCTTATCCTTGGCCTCTGTTCAGGAGATGCCAGCGGGAGCCTCACTGCCCACACTACTGAACGTCTCTCAGATGAGAACGTGCACAGCACAAGAGGAAAAACCCCCCAGGCTGAGAACAACTGCTCTGAACAAATGCAACTGAAATGCTTGGGCATTTAAGCCATTAGTGCTATGCTGTAGAAATATTCTTTAAAAATTTTTTAAGAATATTGCCTAGAAAAAATGTATATTCCAGTTGCCTTACTATGCAATAGGGATAAAAAAAAAATATGATCAAAAACTAGAAATAAAAGCCGGGCGTGGTGGCGCACGCCTGTAATCCTAGCACTCGGGAGGCTGAGGCAGGAGGATTGGTGCGAGTTCGAGACCAGCCTGGGCTACAAAAGTGAGCTCAGGACCAGCCTCAACTGCATAGCGAGACCCTGTCTCAAAAAAAAAAAAAAAAAAAACTAGAAATAAAGCACAGAACACAATAATAAACAATAATTAAATTGTTAAAAACTGATTGGAATTAATGACCAAATAAAATGGTAATTGTATTTTGGCTGTACTGTTTTCAGTGAAGGCTGAACTAGGCTTTTGTATTCAACCCAATGATCTTTTAAAAACTGCATGCTTATAATAGTGATAAACACAATTTATTTGGTGCCTTTATTTA
The DNA here is from genome assembly GCA_004027025.1 of Myocastor coypus. Classification (NCBI taxonomy): domain Eukaryota; kingdom Metazoa; phylum Chordata; class Mammalia; order Rodentia; family Myocastoridae; genus Myocastor; species Myocastor coypus. The sequence continues at coordinate 8,798 of PVJA010052550.1, forward strand.
ATCATAATTAGTAAATAGCTAATCTTCGCTCTATATTGTGTGCAAAATATTAAGAAAACAGTTACACATTTGGGCTGAAAATAAGTTATATCTCTTACTTCTGTTCCTAGATCACAGTCTTACTTCGTTTTGTTCTTCTCTGACAAAATACTGTAGACTAGGTAATTTCTAGTCTCACCCTATTGTGTGAGTTGTCTTCTCTGAGAGCCCTGATACAATGTGGTCCTCAATGTAGGTGATACAGAGTGGGCCTCTTTTAAAAATGAGAATCCTTAAAGCTGAGGCTGGTAGCCTCAGCTTCTGATGAGATTGTTTCAAAGGTGGCATCTTCTTCATGTCCTAGTCCAGAAGCAAAGAGGGAAGGAAGAAATGGATTTAGGCATGCACCCTTCAGTCTTTCTGGTAGGACTTCCCGTGGTTCAGTCTCCTCTTGAAGGCTCCCTGTCAGTACTGTTGTGCTGAGCATTAATTTTAAGCATAGATTTTGGAGAAATTGTAAATATTCAAACCACAGCATTCCTCTTCTAGCCTCAAACTTCTTCTTCCAGCCTCATGCAAAATACATTAATTCCATTGCAATTAATTTATTCTACTATACCATCCACAGCATCAATATCTACATCTAAAGCTTTATGTAAATACAATATAAGGGAAAACTCAAGGAACAAAACATTACGATGAATATTGTTCTGCAGATGTTATTGTATGACATTAGACACATTTTATGTTTCCAAAATATAGTGGTTACATAAGCATGGTACCATTACAAACAAGAGATGCTGGAAAAGATAAAAGAATAATGATCCAAATAAAATTACAAAGTCAACAGGACAAATATAAAATCATATGGCTTGAAAATAATATCTTGTCATTCATTCTATTCTGAGGCTAGTGGGTTGGACCTCCAAGACTCCAGGATGTCCTGTCTCTCAGCTACAGAAGATGCAGCTCGCAGGTAAACTCTCATAGACTCAAGCTGTGTGCTTACAGTTCTCCAGCTGGTGTTGCATAATGTTTCACAGTATAGTTGCTACGTGGGCTTAATTAGGATATGTTATGTTAGAACACCTGGGTTGAAACACACCTAGCAGATGTGAACAGCCCTTCTGAGGAGTCTGCAAGGGTGTTAGTAGAGATGCCTAGCATGCTGGAGAACACACTGAGTGGGGCAGACCTGCCCTCAATGTGAATGGCACCATGCAGTGGCTTCTGGCCCAGGTCAAAGGGAAGCAGAATGCAGAGAACATCCACTACATTTTGGAAAGCCCATTGAGACAGTCATGCATGCTTTACTGCCGCGACCTGTTGCAGATCAGACTCCAGTTTCTCTAGCCTTACTACACAGATTCTTAGTAGCAACTCGCCAGGGAGCTGCCACCTCTTCAGCCTTGGAATGATCCTATATCTTTGAACTATCATGTTTGATAGTTTCCAATTTCTTGGATTGAGAAATTATTAGTCCTATGGATCTCCAGCACACAGAGAGGAATTGTGAACTCCCCTGCCTCTGATCCTGTAAGTTTATCTAGCAAATTTCCTCCAGTGGGCTCTGGAGAACCCTAACAATGCAGATATTATCTCGAGAAGTTCTTTACCTCTATGGCTCCATTGGAAATTTTCCTAAAAATATGATGGTTTCAGTGGTGGTTCCTATTCCACAGTGAAAGCAATGAGTTACACTATGGATGCTCTGAAGCCTCCTTGTCCCTATAACACGTCTCAAATGGGACCATTTTTAGGCATCATGTTTAAGCTAGGCAGGGACAGTCCTACTTCCACATCACATCCACTGTGTACTGTAGGTATCACATGCCTACAACTACCAACATATTGTCACTGGCAACAGTTACCTACTAGGCACTGCGGGTAGGACTAGTGCTAGCCTAAGACACATCCACGGGCACTGGAACTATAGCAGAGATAGCCAAGGAGAGACATACCAGAGACAAATCCTTAAAGCAATGGGGCAATGAGCCTCCATTCCCATGGGTCCTTGTGCCTTTCCATTAAGAAAATTCTTTTGTCAATACCATGATATTTTAGGCATAGGCTGGTGTGCCAACCTCCAAGATCTCCAAAAATCCTTCAAGATCATTCTACTATTGTTTTGTCTTATTACTCCTCCCTTTTCAAAATTTCTGCATTAATTTCCTAACAAAACAGGAAATCGGACTTTTATCTTTACTTACTGGACAGGGTGAAAACTTGCAAGAATTTTAAGTTTTTTTTTCTTTAATCCACTTCTTTATTCTTGCATTTTATTACTATAAGTAGCCAAGAGAACATCACTGCACTTTTATTGCTTCTGAGTCATTTCTCCCAAGTGTCCTAATTATCAAGTTAAATTCTGCCTTCCAAAGAGCACTCAAATTGTACAAATCTATTGTCTCAGGTTCTTTGCAACATCAAAACATGGATGGGCTTTTCTTTACTTTCCACTGTCTTCTTCCTCATTTTCATCTAAGATCTCATCAGAATGGTCTTTGGTTTTCCATGTGTATCCTTCTTTGAATCACAATCTCTTGCCTGTCCTAAGAGCATGAAAGTTTTCCCTATAGCCTGTGCTTCTGCCAAACTATTTTGCAGGTTCCTAGTCACGTTACTGAGGACTCATTGTCATGACTTAACTACCCCATAAATGCCAAATGCAGTGTTTTTGCTTCGGGGATTAAGTCCCACGTATGACTGACTTAGGAGGTGACAGAGACATATATATTATGCACATCTGTCATGATTGATGGCATGTATTTTCTTTATATTCCTTCATATATTCCTGCACTCATTTTCTTTTGGTATTGGGGTTGATCTAGGGTGTCTTGTGCACTAATGAACAGGATGTACATGATAACCCATTAACTCACTCTTTATTCATTTGTTAAATTTTGGTGATTACCTACTGAGTGCCAGATGTTATGCTAGATATTACAGAAGTAAAATGATTACACATTGTAGATCCATGTGATGAGTGTCATTATTTGGAGGACACAGGCTTCAGAGCAAATTGAGAACTGGTTGACCAAAACCAATTAGGTCTTAGTAATTGGTTCAAAGGAGGAAATGTAGCCCAGGCTTATCTAATATGCAGGAAGGTCAACAAGTCTTTTTTTCCTATCATGATTAAGGACAGATAGTTTTGTTCCATTGGGCATGAATGAGGATGCCAGAGCCTTACTTGTTTCTGGCAGCTGAAGCAGACACAGACATATTCTCCCTTAGTGGAGTGAAACAGAAATTTCAGAACAGGAAGAAAAGGATTTTAGTCCTCAGTGATGTCATGACATGGCCAAATAAATCCTTTATTTTAAGACTGAAATTATGCTACTACTTTCTGTTACTTTATTAATTCTTTCTCCTTTTTAAAATAATCTACATGTTTTGTGTTTATAACATACTACTGCTGTCCCAGCCCAGCCCAAACCCCACGGCTGGGAGCTGAGCCTGCGCACCCGCTGCGGGTAAGCCCCTGCGCCCCTCTGCCCCGCCTCTGCGTTCCCGAGACTAACTTCCTGTCCCAGCCCAGCCCAAACCCCACCGCTGGGAGCTGAGCCCTCGCGC
>PVJA010052551.1:0-12348 GCA_004027025.1 Myocastor coypus
TTTTTTTTTTTTTTTTTTTTTTTTTTTTTTTTTTTTTTTTTTTTTTTTTTTTTTTTTTTGTTTGTGTGTTTTGTTTCAGAACTTTTGTTTCTTTATTTATTTTTATGGCCGGCTCAGCCTGCCATGAGGGCATGGCTGGTGTAGCATGTGGTGCCGGGGATTGAACCGCGGTCCCTGCAGCCGCCCACGCTTTCCTAAGCAGGCCCTTTAGACCACTAAGCCATCCTGCTGGGGCCCTGTCTGAGCTTTTCTAAGCAGGCACTTTAGATCACTGAACCATCTTGCCGGCCTCAGTTTGCATTATTTTTAAATCATCTATTGCTGCTTAGATTTAGGAACAGAGAAATCAACTTAGATTCTCTGTCGTTAGAAGATCTGGTGGAGGGCCTCACTCATTTTCCATCCACTTGCAAGCTGGGTAGCCCCATTTCAGGAAGCTGTGGCTGCTAGTCCATAGAGACCCTGCCTAGAGAAGTATATCACCTCTCTCACCATAGGAAATGAGAATATTTTACAGGACTTCTCAACATTTCTTTGATTTTGGCAGTGCTTTGTTTTTTAGGTTTTTTGTTTTGCTAAGTAAGTACTTGTTTTGACTATAGTGGTATTACTTTTTCTCTTTTTTTTTTTTTTCTTTTTTTTTTTTTAGTGGTGTTACTTTTTAAAGTGAAGATTTCCAGCCAACGTAAGTTTAAGTAAAATCCTGTTAGAATTTGAGTCATTTGAACTTAAGTTGGTCAGTTTTTCAGATAGTTGTCTTTTATCTTGTCAAAGGCACTCCTTGAAACATTGCCTTTAGGATTTTCTATACTAACTTTTTGTTGAATGAACAAAGCTAACGATTATTAGGTTTCATCTATAATTAAAGAGTTTCTGAATTCTAAACATGTAAAATGGCTTTATGCAAAGTGGGAGATTAGTAAGAAGGAAATATAGTGGATGAAAATAATTGCACATTTCAGATGAAGACTAAAATCATTTGCTTGTTTTTTTTAACTCAAGATAAAATGTCCCCAGAGAGGAGGAAACTTCTGATGGAGCACATCTTCAAGCTGCAGGAGTTTTGTAACAGCATGGTCAAACTCTGCATCGATGGCTACGAGTATGCCTACCTGAAGGCAATAGTGCTCTTCAGCCCAGGTGTGTACGTGCCTTCTTCCCCCTGAAGAAGGGCTGCTGCTATTTCTTCTTGTAGCAAAGTTTCACATGTATGACAGGTAGGGAATAAAAACAGAAGAATATGGGAAAGTGGGCTCTGCTGAGCAAATTTGGGCTGAGTAAAAAGGAAGGGAAAAAAAAAATCCACAGTGTAGTGTAAAGTGTGCCATCATGTATAACACCACCATGGATGGCCTTATATGCCTTTACTTGTTAATTAAAGCACAGTGTTAAGTATGTGGAGAAATCAGAACCCTCATATATTCCTGGCAGGAATACTAAAATGGTGTATTCGAACTGGGTGGGGTGTCTCCCATCTATAATTCCAGCATTCAGGAAGCTAAGGCAAGAGGACTGCCTTGAGTACAAAGCCAGCCTAAACATTATGTGATCCTGTCCCTCAAAACAACAACAGAGTGGTACATTTGCCTTGGGAAAGAGTTCAGCAGTTCTTCAGCATAGTAAACAATAGCAATTCCATTCCCACCAGCCCAAGAGAAATGAAAGTGTTTGTTTACAGAATGATCCTGAGCTTTCAGGGCAGTGTAATTCATGATAGCCAAAATATGATGTCTCAGTTACTTTTTACTTGTTGGGACAAATACCCAACACTCAAAATGAAGGAAGGAAAAGTTTACCTAGCTTACAGTTTGTGGAGGTTTCAGTTCATACTCCGCTGGCTCCAAGGCAAATGACAGCAGTTTTTGGTAGCAGAAAACAATGAGGAGCAGAGGAGGAGCAGCAGCTGCAGCATCCATCAAGCCACTGTCTTCCTTTCAATGCCTGGATGCGAAGATCAAGCTCCTCCAAAGACCAGGACTTCTCCAACCAATGGGGCAGGGCAAAGTCTTGCTCAACTCCTTTTTATACACTTTTGATCTGAGTCACCCTGGGGTGGCCTGTCTGGTCCTAGGGTAGAACCAGTCACACCCCAGAGTGGGACCAGTCATGTCCCAGGGCCCACAGTTGGGGAAGAGGGGGAGATCCAGCAATGCTTCCTCAAGTTGACACAATGTGTCAGCTACCACATATGGAAACAGTCTAAATGTTCTCTGATAAATGAATAAAGAATGTAATAGGTACCTGCTGTAGAAAACCATTTAGCCAAAATCATGCTTTGAAAAACATGCAAGTGAGAGAAACCTGTACCAAAGGAACATATTGGATTCCATTTGACATAAAGCAGCGTAGACCAACTGAGAGACAAAGTAATGACGAGAGCTTTCCAGGGCCTAAAGAGAAGTGCAGATGGGGTAATTGCTTAGGACCTGGTTCCTCTAGAGTGGAAGAGGCCTTCTAAACTGAGTCTTGTGGTTGTATAGCTCTGCAGATGTGCTAACAGCCATCATGTGTGTGCTTTAATTAAGGGTGTTTGACATCTGTATATGAAAAAGATTCAAACTCAGGGAAATAACATAGACTTACATTTCCACGGGTGCCTCAGTGCTTGAATCCGTATGTATGGTGGTAGCAGGCACCTGAATAAGAGAATTACAGCTGCGCTACAGGCTTCAGTTCTTCAGCAGCTTATTAGAGCCTCTGTTGAATAGAATAATGGCCTCTTCCATTCCTGCCAGTTTCTGGTTTCCATATATAGTGAAGTGACAGTAAGAGCTTTCATGATCACACTCTGAACCAAAGCCAGTGACCATTCTCTTAGGTTCTGTGTGTTTTTGTTCAAATTTGTATTTCAGTTCTGAAGAAAAGCATTGTCCCTCAGAGGTTCTGGTGAAATAATTTTTTTTTTTAATTTTATTTATTACTTTTATTCTTGTTTCAGAACCTTTGTTTGTTTATTCACTCATTTTTATGGCCGGCTCAGCCCGCCCCGAGGGCAGGGCTGGCGCAGCATGTGGTGCCCGGGATCGAACCGCGGTCCCTGAAGCCACCCAAGCTTCCCCAAGCCGGCACTTTAGACCACTGAGCCATACCGCCGGGCCCCTGGTGAAATAATTAAAGCTCCTCCATACAACTCTGTTGTTGTCCCTTCAACTTAGTAGCTCAGGTCTCTTTCTCTCCTCCAAGTTCCTTGTGCTGCTGGCATATGTTTACAAGCTCTTTACCACTTTGGGTTTTTTCCTTTCTCAGTACTGAGGCTTGAACCGAGGGAACCTTGTGCTGTATCCCCTGCGTTTTTCATTTCACTTTGAAACAAGAACTCACCGGATAGCCCAGACTGGCCTCCCACCCCAGCCCTACGTCAGAGTTCCAAGTAGCTAGGGTTGCAGGTGCTGTCCAATGTCTCTTGTTTCCTCACAAGCAGACTGTACCTTCATTCTTATTAGGCTAAAATCAAAACAACATTAGACACAGTTATTATAAACTCCTAACACTTTTGTTTTTATGAAATGTTAAATAGTGATATTAAAATGCTTATATAGCCGGGCATGGTGGTGCACGCTTGTAATCCCAGCACTTGGGAAGCTGAGGCAGGAGGATTGGTGTGAGTCCAAGACCAGCCTGGGATACCGAAAGTGAGCTCAGGGTCAGCTTGAATTGCATAGTGAGAACCTGTCTCAAAAAGACAAAAAAAAAAAAAAAAAGCCGGGCGTGGTGGCTCACACCTGTAATCCCAGCACTCGGGAGGCTGAGGCAGGAGGATTGATGCGAGTTCGAGACCAGCCTGGGCTACAAAAGTGAGCTCAGGACCAGCCTCAACTGCATAGTGAGACCCTGTCTCAAAAAGACCAAAAAAAAAAAAAAAAGCTTTTATATAGGTTACTTTTGTAGTATTTTGATAAAGATCATGATATTCAAGTTCTATAGTTCTAGTATGTTTTTACTTGTTGCAGTGTACTTTTCCCTGTAAATGTATAGTATAGATTATAATTTGCTTTTTTTTATTGTATTTGGTACAGGGTCTCACTTTGCAGCTCAGACTCATAGTGATCCTCTGGTTTTCAGTCTCCCCTACACTGGATTATAGGCATGAGCTACCATGCCCAGTCTCAGATCCAGCATGTGATGGTAGGGATCGAACCCCAGGCCCTGCACTTGCCTAAGCAGGCCCTCAGTCCACTGAGCTACCTTTCTGGCCCTTGTAATTTGCAAATGTTTTATAGATTAAAAATGCTTTCATGGCCGGGCATAGTGATATACACTTACAGTCCTAGCATTTGGGAGGATGCTAGGCACCTCCTCCTGAGGCAGGAGGATCACCACAAGTTCAAAGCTAGCCTGGGTCACATACTGTGAGTTCATAGCCAATCCTAACTACATAGTGAGACCCTGTCTCAAAAAAAAAAAAAAAAATCAGAACAGTAAATACTTCTGTGAAACCAGACATAGGGCCTATAATGACAGCATTCTTATGAGTTTGAGGCCAGCCTGAGCAATTTAGTGAGACCTTGTTTTCAAAAAGGACTGGGATTGGCTGGCAAGATAGCTCAGCAGACTGAAGTGCCTGCTTAGGCAAACACAGGTACCAAAGTTTGATCTCTAGCACCACATGACATGGCAGCCCTGCCCCCAGGACGGGCTGAGCCAGCCACAGAGTCCAGGTGTGGTGGTGTACACCAGCAGCACTGTAATCGCTGAAAATAGGAAGATCACTAGGAATCTAAGCTACACGATCTTCTTGCATTGGCCTTTGAAAATGCTCAAATTACAGATGTTGCTACCATATCTATCTAAGAATTCCTTTTGGTGTGTGTGATGTTGGTTTCTGTTTTTTTTCTGATAGGTTCTCATTTCATAGTTTAGGCTAGCCTTGAAGTTGTGGTGATCCTCCTGCCTCAGTCCTGGTGTTACAGGTGTGCACATCAGCCTGGCCAGGATCATCGTCATCATCATCATCATCATCTTCTTCTTCTTCTTCTTCGTCTTCATCTTCTGTCTTCCTTCTTCTTTCTTCTTTCTTCTTCTGCAGGATAGATTTATTGGGGGAAAAGAAAGCTCCTGTCCAAGAGAAGAACAGAAGGGGGGTGGCCCGAGCGAGAGGGCCCTCCAGGATCTTCTTCATTAACTGCACTGTTTTCTCCAATTTCCTCATGTTTGCTATCCATGTCTTATTAAATGAGCATTGAGAACCAGGGTAACAAGGTGTGCTTTAATGTTTCAGATCATCCAGGCCTAGAAAATATGGAGCAGATTGAAAAATTTCAGGAAAAGGCTTATGTGGAATTCCAGGATTACATAACCAGAACATATCCAGATGACACCTATAGGTATGTAGAAGTTAAATTGTATCCATTAAATTTACTGAAAAATACTTTGTAAATTAAGTCTTTCACTATTTTCTATTCTCAGAGGAGTTAAATGTTTTTTAGTCAAGCTTTACTTTGTATAGCTGATGCTATTGAAAATAGTGTGGCTGAGGATATAACTCAGAGTGCATCTCTGGTATGTGCAAGGGCCTGGGTTGGCTGCTCAGCACCATCAAATCCAGCCGTCTGTCTTGTCATTCCCCACAAGAGTGCAGGGCCTTAGAGGTTTGGCTCCTTGCTTCAGCGTACCACAGCACAGAGCAGGGCTGCAACACGAGTGCATTTTAGGAAGCACCTCCAGTGGACCTTTCAGCAGCTCCCTCCTAGCTGTATGTAGTGGAAGAGACAGAGGCTAGGGAACTTGTGGAGGCCCACAGGCTAGATGACTGACTTTGAACTTGGGTAAGCTATCTAGAGCTGAAACTCTGCAACTGAGATAACGGGTTTAATTAGAAAAAGGAGAAAAGAATGAAACAGATACTATACAGCTTTATAATTTTGAAACATATTTCATAATTCTTCAGGTTATTTCCAGTGTCCTGTGGTGGAGAGGAGCAATCTTTTTTTTTTTTTTTTTTTTTTTTTTTTTTTTTTTTTTTTTTTTTTTTTTTTTTTTTTTTTTTTTTTTTTTTTTTTTTTTTTTTTTTTTTTTTTTTTTTTGTCTTTTTGAGACAGGGGCTCGCTATGCAGTTGAGGCTGGCCTTGAGCTCACTTTTGTAACCCAGGCTGGTCTCGAATTCGCACCAATCCTCCTGCCTCAGCCTCCCAAGTGCTGGGATTATAGGTGTGTGCCGCCATGCCCGGCTCTTTTTTGTTTTTTTAAAGCAACTTTAGCTTTGGATAAAGGACAGTACAACAGAGTAAAAGTACATAGCTGTTCCAAGTCAGAGAACCTGGATTTGACTTTTGCCATGCTTACTAGCTGCACGGTCTTGAGCAAGTTGGTTGACTTCGTTCCCTTATCTGTATAATGAAGATAGTAGTATCTATTTTTTTAGTTACAACAGGACCCCTTATTCATGATTACCTTTGGTCAATCTTGGTCCAAAAATAAATGTAGAATTATAGAAATTATTCATCAGCTGAAATCTCTGGCTGCCCCCTTCCACCCTACCTGTGAGTGTACCATCCCTTTGTGTAGCATTTCCAGGCCAGTCACTTCTGTGCCACTGACACCTTATCATCAATGTGCAGGCACAGCACAACACGGAGGATCCATGGCTTCAAGCATTCACTATGGGTCTTAAAACTTATTTCCCACAAAAAAAGGGGTGGGGGACTGCTGTACTGTTAGTATTAGATCAGTTAATGTGCATGGTTGCGATTTCTGCACTTAAGAGGCTGAGGCAGGATTGCGAGTTCTAGGTTAGCATAGCTGTTTAGTTCCTTCAAATTTTATTTTTATTTGTTTTTACTTTTCTTATATGTTAGGACAGGGTCTACAGGATTTCACTATGTAGATGGGCCTCATAATGATTCTATTATCAGCCTCCTGAGTGCTGGGATACAGGCATGCAACACCACTCCCAGTCTCAGTCACAGTTGAAGTCTCATCTCAGTCTCAGTGCACCCTGGGGATGAGGCCAGCAGCCCCTGTGCTCTGCCTGAACAGGCACTTTAGTACACTGAGCTATCTGGCCAGTGTTCAGTTCCTCAAAATTTTAAAAATTGCTTAGGTTGAGGAATTGGCCCCGGGGAAGAAAGTTGCTTTTGTTGTTACGCAAAATGAATGCAATATTTACAATTTCTTTTTTTTCGGGGTATGCTCTTCTTTGCAGGTGCTTTAATCTAAAACTGTCTCAGCTTTCAGGTTTCTGCTTACTTATCATTCTTGCATAGTAGAAACTGGCAGGAATCTCTCCAGCCTCACAGCACATGGTGGGGAGGCAGGGAGTGAGTGATATGTGCACAGTTACATAACAAGGCGACAAGTTAATCAGAATTTGAAGCCAGTGGTCTTGATTCTATGTTCCACCCTCTTCCCAGTGACTCCTGCCTGTTATGACATTTCTGCTACTACTTTTTAACCACAAAACCAAGGTCTACAACTAATTGAACATGTGTATCCTGGCAACACAGAACATTGTTCTTCTTAGGACCTGAAACAAGTTGGGGAGGCAGTCTTACACGTGTAGGCTCCCTGTGGTTTAGAAACTCAGCTCCGTGGTCTTCGTAGCTGCGTGAGGCTGCACAGTGTTGCAACAGAGGTTGAGGCCTCCCCATGGACTCCTATGCCACCCTTCCTACAGCCTCAGGTGCAAGCATTTCAAGTTTGGGATTTGCTTTTGAAAATTAAGGTAGGCCACAAGTAGTAAACAGGCAGTGATTACTAGCATTTTCCTGCTAGCTCTTGTTTCGATTGACAATTTTGGTTCTCCTTCCCGTCCCCCTTCTCTTTTAGGCTGTCCAGACTGCTGCTCCGATTGCCGGCTCTGCGGCTGATGAATGCCACCATCACAGAAGAGCTGTTTTTCAAAGGCCTTATTGGGAATGTACGGATCGACAGTGTTATTCCGCACATTTTAAAAATGGAGCCTGCGGACTACAACTCACAAATAATCGGTCACAGCATTTGAAAGCTGTGTTCACAATGTATAAATTTATTGTTCCTTCCTGGAACACAAAAGGATACCAAATTAAACCCATTGCTTCCAGGGTTTCTGGAAATTTTGACTTTAAAAAGTTGCCAAAATCCAAGATGTTTTTACTTTAGCTTTCTTAACAGAACTATTGAAGTGATATGACACTCAGCAAAAGTTAGGTTTCCTTTTATGTTTCTGTTTGGTATTGTAAAACAAATAAATTAGTCTTTCCCCCCTGAATTGTGTTCTATTCATATTTTTTATTATGAACTAATATACTTACTGGTCATTATCCCTAAGGAGAAATTCCTTGTATTTTAATTCTCTGTAATGTTTTAATCTCCCTGTCAAAGATTATTTTATGCTCAATGATATGATAATATTAGAACTAGAGGAAATAATAATCAAATATATATTTTTGTCTTTGTAAATTCATAATATCCTTAGCATATTCTACTCATTGCTGGCAATGAGACGTAGGCTGTTCATGACTTTTAATATTGTGTTTTATTAGTTATAAGCACTTTTTATTTAGGTGGCAGAAAATTGGTTTTGAGAGTACAACAGGGCTTATTTGTTATTATCTTTTGTGCTCACTGCTGTGTATTAGTTAAGTATAGTAGCATCTAAGCCCAAAATATTTCACTTCTTCAAAATGGGCACTAAAATTGTTGCTCTTGCATATCCCCCAGGAAGCACCTGAACTTCCTTCTGCTCATACCTGTGTTACGGCTTCCTCACTCTACCTTGGGGTTTAACTGTTTTCTTTGAGGTTGCTGGAGGAGCTGGTCCAAGTTGTTCAACAATGGACCTGTCATAGTTGATGTTTTCTAAAAATCTATGGGTGGAACATTTTTAAACAATTGATAATTTTTGAAGGAACATGTGTGATTTTTTCATTACAAAGCAGCAACAGTGTTGAAGAGTCAGCCTGAAGCCATGTTACTCCACAATGAAAGCATTTTCTGTGTTTTTGGCTTTTTGGAGATAGGATCTTGCTTTGTAGTTCAGGCTGATCTTGAGCTTTCTGTGTCACAGCCATGAGCTTGTGGTGGTACTGCCTCAGGCTCTCCATGCAGGTATACTGCGCCATACCCACAAGAACATTTTATCCTTGGAGTCTCCCACTTCAGTGTTAGCAGGATATCCATCACTGTTGGGCATTTCTTTGCTCTGATTTCATGGTGAGTTTTTTTAGTATTGATACCTGTTGATTTTTTAAAAATAGGGAGAACTTATTGTACTGTACATTTTTTATAAAGACTTTGCAATAGAAGAGTGTGGGTTTTACTGATGACTACTTTATAGTCCTTTTTTTAAAGTATCAACATTTTTTTAAAGTATTGACTTAGTCTCCAACAACTTTTTAGGCAAACTTCCTTTCTCAGTGTAAATCATGGTTTTTGTCAATAGCTTTATTTGTAATTCTCAGCTGGAGAAAAGCACACTTACTATAGGACACTCACATGAAAATATCAGAGTTACACCTTTATAAACCATGGTAGTAAACCAAGACTTCAGAAAAATCCCTTAATGTACTAATGGCTAATTAAGATGTTTCTTTCAGATATTTTTTTCCTGGTTAAATTTGTAGCTATATATTGAAGTGTTAAACTATATTAAAATGTGACTTGTATTACAACATTCTGTATTCTACCAATATATTTCATTTCAGTGTCCTGTACTTGTTCAGTGTTGAGTTCTCTTCCCCTCCCAGGGCTGGGGTTGTAGCTCTGTGCTAGGGCCTCTGTCCAGTGCACATGAATCCCTGGGTTGCAGCTCCAGCACCAAGGCAGAAGGTGCATGTCAGTACTGTAAGAGCAAAGAGCTCAAAACCCTGAGTCCTTGCCTGCAGCAGGACAACACAAGAACTGGCGCTGTAGTCACCCAGTGTGATGCTGTCTAAAACCAACAGCAATATTTTGTCAACACTGGGGAGTCACAAAATAAGCACAAAAACAGCAAGTGTATAAGTGCACACACACACACAAACCACAAAAAATATGAGTTGAGCCAGGTGTGGTGGCACACACCTGTAATCCCAGCACTTGGGAGGCTGAGGCAGGAGGATCAGTGTGAGTTCGAGACCAGCCTGGGCTATAAAAATGAGCTCAAAGCCAGCCTGAACTGCCTAATGAGACCCTGTCACAAAAAAAAAAAAAGAAAAAAAGTATGACTTGACAGATTTATCAAACAAATAAAATGCAGGTGTTGTTCAGGGTAAATGTAAAATGAATCATTAAAAAGCATGAAATTAGCAATACTCATTTTAGATGGTAAATGCTTCTAGAGCAGTAGTATGAAAATGGACAGATACACAAGGAGCTTGAAGTATTGAGGTGTTTCAGTTACCTACTGCTTCACCTCTTTTTTTTTGAGTAAGGGTCTCACTATGCAGTTCAGGCTGGCATTGAGCTCACTTTTATGGCCCAGGCTGGTCTTGAATTCGCACCAATCCTCCTGCCTCAGCCTCCCCAGTGCTGGGATTACAGGCGTGCATCACCACACCTGGCTGCTTCACCTCTTTATCTTATATTTAGTTAGTTAGTTAGTTATGTCTTTATGTCTTTATTTATCTTTGTCTTTTTAAGACAGGATCTCGCTCTGCAATTCAGGCTGGCCTTGAGCTCACTTTGATAGCCCAGGCTGGTCTCGAACTGCACAATCCTCCTCCCTCAGCCTCCCAAGTCTTGCTTCACCTCCTTAAAGTGAGGTTTACAACATCTGTTTAGCTCAGGAAGCTCAGTATGGACAGCTTGGTAGCTCTATGGGTGTAGCCAGAGAAAGGCCACCTGGCAGTGGTGGTGCAATGTTGGGGATGGCTCCCCTGTACTAATACTGACAACATTGTGCAATGAGACTAAAGCCCAAACAGCTACATAGTACCTCTGCTTTGCTTCCATGCTCCACATGGGCTAGTGGCTAAGTTCCAAGAACAAGGGTTGACATCTAGGAGAGGCCACATTGCCTTCTTTACTAGCACGAGAAGACATCCAGTCTTCTGTTCATCAAAGAAATCCTGAAACAGCATAGTAGGACATGCCTATAACCTTGGCACTTGTGAGGTGGCCAGCTTAGGCTACATAATTCAAGGCCAGCCTGAGGTACACAGCAATACTGAGACTCAAAACAAATGAAAATTCCCCTAAAATGGTTAAAATAAATGTAGCAAAGCTACAGGATACAAAAGCAACACAAAAACCAATTGCATTCCCCACACTGACAATGACAAGTCAAAAAAGAAATTAAGAAACTCACATTTGCACCAGTATGAAAGAATAAAATTAGGAATAAGCTAAACCAAGGAGGTGAAATACTTTTACACTCTACAAATTTTGGTGGAAGAAATTAAGACAAATGGAAACCACCCATGTTGAAGAGCTGGAATATTCAAATATTGGTAAAATACTACCAAATACATTGTATAGGTTCAGTCAAATCCCTATAAAAACTTCAATGGCTTCCTTCAAACTTTAAAAATCCTAAAATTCATAGGCAATTTCAAAGGGCTCCAGGTGGCAAAAATATTAAAATAATAAGCCAGAGACATCTCACTTCTTCAACTTTAAACCAAAGCTACCATAACCAGAATAGTGTAATCCTGGCATGAAGACAGACATGGGAACAGGCCAAACCCAGGCACACAAGGTGCATACATGGCTTTGGTGGGTGGACGATTAGAATCCATGACAGCCAGGAAAGTTGTCCAGGAGCCCAGCATAATCGGTGAGACCAGCAGTGTGGGAAGGTCTGAAATAGCAGCACGGCGCAGCAGTCAAGCTCTAACTGAAGCACGGTCTCAACCCCCATATCCAGTGGCCAACATCAGCTCCATATATAGCACAGTTCCCATGGCACACTAAGTTGGAGAACAGCACATTTCTGGGATCTGACATGGTTGCTGTCACAGAACTATAAACACCAGAGGTATTTTCCTACTCATTCTCCCTTGGTTGTTTGATTGGCTGTTCCTTTCTTGCCTGTTTGGAAGTCATCTCATATTTTGTGGTTATTTTTGTTTATTTTTTCTATCTCAAGTATTTGCTTTCTTTTTCATTGTTTTTTCTTTTTTTCACTGTTTTTTTACCTATCTTTTTTGTTTTCTTCTGTTGATGCTTTCTTTCCTCAACCACTTTTTGAGTTTAAACTGTCAAGTGAGTAAACGTTGCCTCTTCCCTTTCTGATTACTCCTTTACACTCTATCTCATTCTTTCCCTTCTGTGCTCCATAGTTTCCCAAAACTTGGGTGATCATCATTTGACCTCCAGCTTTGACTCTACTGTATTTGACCTCATTACTTTATGCTGTCCCCTACCCATCCTAACACACACACACACAGACAGACAGACAGACAGACAGACAGACACACACACACACACACACACACACACACACACACACAC
>PVJA010052552.1:0-12349 GCA_004027025.1 Myocastor coypus
TTTCTTTTGCGTCAGCCTCAAGGTGTGATCACTTTGTTTAATGGAGGGGGTAAGGGTGTTGTGTAGTTATCCCTTAGTGCAAGATCTCTGGGACTATACTCCCATGTTGTTCATGTCACAAAGGTAATCTGACTGTTGACTTACTAACAATAGCACTAATTATGTAGCCCTGACAATATTGAGTAAATCAGGTACAGTACTATTGTCCAAAACAATATGTATATTCTTATGGACCTTACCAGAAGAACCAACTGTGTATCATCCTTTATGCTAGAGGAAAAAGAAATCCATAATTGTTATATAAACAACACTGACTTCCACTTAATGCATACTAGGTGCAAAGCTAAATCTTAGTTAATGTTAGCAAAAGATTCAACAGCAATGTTACAGATTTAACCATCAAAATTTATCAAACATTTATGTTTATATTGTGAAAGATATAGGGTTTACGAATGGGGTAATATGAGAAGAAAATTTGGAATTTTAAAATATATGAGGAGGAAAGAGAAGTAATATTAAGAATTTAATAGGGGAGTAGAAGTATGTTTATGGAATTAATAGAATAAAAAATAAGAAATAAAGGATAAAAGGAAAAGTGGTAGAAAGAAAGTAATTATATATGGAATAAAAAATAAGAGAGAAAAAATTAAAGGGAGATAAAGTAAAACGGAGAAAATAGAAAATAAAGATAAATGATGTTAGAATAAGGAACGACAAAAGAAATTGCTTAAGCCCCAGTAAACAGGTGAACAAAAATAGAGGAAAGGAAAAGAGAGAAAAAAAAGCAAAACAAAAGGACCCTAGAAACAAGGACATCCACAAAACAAACCAACAAACAAATCTAAATACCAAATTACCTCCACCAACCAAAATTATTTAAGCAACAAAAACAAATATAAATTTCCCTGTGATTTCAAGTATGTGGTTTTCTCTTGGGATGAACAATTTTAGGACAGTGTTCCAGTCAATATACAACCTTCCTCATGGTTGTAGCTAAAGAACACACTCAGATCTTAGTTCTGTGCTGCATACAGGCACCGGTATGCAACAGTATTATGGTCCATATCACAACTTTCTAATCCAGTACAGTTCAGGAAGAGCCTGGCCTTGGCTATGTGGACATGTCCTTGAGTTTAGCTTAAACTGATATTAAGTAATCTTGCTAGCCTGACCACCGCTCTCTGACAATGTCTCTACTGTGTCTCTTTCTCACCCAGTCCTTATGGGTATGCAACATGGGAAGTTGTGAATTGAATCCATCCTGTGACTGTTCTATATTCAGTACATCCTGAATGGAATCCAACCAAGCATTCTAACTCACCAGTGGATATGGATGGTGCTTGGACTGGAGTCATTCACTAACTTTGACTTTTTGAAAGGTCCTTGTGAGAGCAGAACCCAGTATTCTTCTAGCAGCTTGCAGAACTCACCAATCCATTCTATTGCCATGCTCCCTTAAATCCTCCAGAGTTTCTTTCACTTTGTCTTTGTAGATTTTCTTTCTTTTTCCCTACACTGAGCCAAGATCTGGGGAGAAAGTGCTGACTGTCTCTTCCCTTTACTGCATTGTGTTGTTCCGCTTTCATTTGTTTTAATTTTCCTGTCAATTTGTTTCTGGTTCCCAGGGATTGACTTTTCTGACATATTTCCCCCAGTTGTTATTTCCTAGTTACTGGATTCCAAATTTTAGAGAGACTTAGATGCTTTTGCTTACCACTCCATCATTTTTCCTAAAGTCTCTTTATTTACATCAAAATATTTTACAATTATTTGATTTGAAGCATATTTAAAGTTTAGAGGATGGATGTTTGAAAACAATATTTATTTAAGATTAACAAATAATGTATCATCGATGAAAGTCAAATAAATTATTTGCTAATAATTGCTGCCATCCACCTTATTTCCATTTTACTTAAAATCAGATTACAAGAGATAAATATGAAATATTTGACATTTGCTGTTTCTAATTAAGATAAATTATTCGAGGCTGTTTTCCATTGCCACTGTATTCAATAGGTGTTTTTGAAACCTTTAGTGTTATTTTTCTTCAGACTTAAACTAAATTATAATGATAGGTATATTAATTAACCTTGACAGTTTCTGTGGATTATAGCATGCAGTCTTTCAAAATGGAAAAGAATATTCTGGAAAGATGTAGTATGATGAACAAACTACCTTTTTTGCTACTTAACAGTATTTGTGAATAACGGAGTACATTTTGGGAGTCCATGACGCTGTGAAAGTACAAATGGCCCATACTCTTCATGATAAAATATTGTTCAGTGATACAACAATTTTTAAAGCCATAAATTTTTACAAAAAGGCATTTGTCACATTTATTAACAATGTTACAATCTGAAGTGAAAGAAAATTAATTTCAGTTAATCTTTACAAGTTTTGATTTTGTGACACTTAATTATCTTAATTCTCTTATATTGAGTGCCTGTCTTAATAAAATATTTATTACACCTTCATAAAAATTATTTCATGTACTGGATTGTGTTGGTATATTAAGTCATTTTAAATACGTGAAAAATGATTTTTAAAATTTATGACAATAGTGCTGAATATTAAAGATGTATTTTGATAGTCAAAATAGAAAACAATTATGAAAAGTAGTTTTATAATATTAATTCTAAAGGTCAAACATAAATTAAGTGAAAAATAGAAAACAAATATCAGTGGAAATGGTGTGGTTTTATCACTTTGCAAGTAGAGTTCAATTTCAGAAGATTATAACCAGTAAAGTTACTGATATTTCGTTACTTTGCTTATTTGATAGAGTAGCACTGTGACAGACTACAGAAAGATATGGATTTTGAAATTTGTGATGGATTTCAAAGTCTGTATTGGAAAGATCACTAATGTTTGGGGCCTTCTGTAGTGAGCATACATTTTTTGGGGTCTTTACTCTTTAGGAAATATCTTGTCAGAATGAAAAATTAAGGGATCAGAAAGGTTGCTGGGCCTTTCATCTTTGTAGAGATTATTTTACTATTTCAAAATACTTTGTGTAAAGAATTTTATGAGGTAAGGCAGGGCTACTTTAGTTGAAGAAGGAAGATATGTTTGACTTGTAATAGCATCCAAAACATTCACATTCATACCAGTTTTCTTTTCCTCACTATATTTGCTTTATGGCTGAAGTTTGTGGTATTCATTTTGCTACATGGACAATTACGGAAATAATCCCTATAAGAAGTGGTAGTCCTTGTTTGTGCGTTTTTCAATTGGTGGATATTAGTTTTCCAAAGTACTTGAGCAAATGGCACCTCCTTAATGGTATCTTTTGTAAGAGAAAAAAGGAGCTCATCAAAGGTTTGTTCACTGACTCATGCTTGAGTTTATAGGGATACCACTGATACTGTAGCCTATATTCTGCTTTTTATATATTAAAAATATTTGAATATTAGACCAGGAATGTCTTGTAGAGTGATTCTTGAAATTCTTATATTTATTTTTTTTTACTTCACTGGTCACAAGTTTAGGGTTGCCAGTCCTCTTCATGTAGGCAGCATTTTATTCAATTTTGAAAAAACGTGTTCATCACCAACCACTTTCCTATATCTCTCTTATTTTTAACAATTTTTATTACTATATGTGTGTAGTATGTAGTGATTAAATTTATTGTGAGAAGTTAGTACATGATTGTAACCTACCTTACTTTATTTATTCCCTTCTTTCTGTCTTCCCTTGTTTCATCTCAAGTGCTCTTCTTTGCAAAAGATCTTTGTTTTCTATGATGTACGTATTTTCTTGTCTTTTATTTATTTATATTTTAGCATTCTTATTTATAAGAAATGGTGTGATAGGCTCATGTGTTTAATATATTTTACTCAGCATTGTGATTTCAAGTTCTATTTTTCATGTAAAAAAAAATCAGTTTATCTTTTTCATTGCAGAATAGCATTCCATTGTATATAGGTTCACAAGATCTTCATCCATTCATCTGTTGATGAGCGTGTAGGCTGTTTCTATGGTTTCACTCTTATGAATTGTGGTTCTCTAAACATGTGTATGTATATATTGCTATTACATGATCTTAACTCTTTTGGGAAAATTCCTAGAAGGGAAATAGCTAAGTGAAATGGGCTTTTTAATTAACTTTTAAAGAATTTCCATGTTGAATTTCATAGTGGTTATGCTAGTTTACATTCCCAATACTGTAGACAAGTTCTTTTCTCGTTTTAGTCTCATCTGTATCAGACATTAATTGATTTTGAAATGCTAGCTTTTTTTTTTTTTTCTGGAATAAGATGAAATCTTTTGTTTGTTATAGACGATGGAAATTTCTTGATGAATTATTAGACCATTTCTGTGTGTGTGGAAATCTCCAAAGACTACCTATTTTCCTAGTCCAGATCTACGAAGTTTGAACTCGTCCCAATGTGCCTGGCTTCGGTCTGGCTGTTCTGCTCAGCTTTTTCCTGTTGTAGGCTCTGGAAGTGAACCCACAGTGTCCATTTGGCAAGATGTTCTGCTCCTGGATTAGCTGGGTCATTCTGAATGCTAGCCTCTCTGTAGAGATTTCAGCTGGAGAGTTTCACCACAGACCTGTATGCTAAGCCTAGGCTTGGTCTGGAGGCATTTGGCTGGCACAGCGGAATGGAAATTCTCCCACACACATGCTAGGCCTAGGCTGGGGCTTGAAGAGTCCCAAGAGCACCTAGACCATTTCTAATTCTTCTTTAATCATAGCCTCATGTTCTTAAATTGTTCATTTTTGATTTGTTTTTCTTTTCCTATAAGAAGTTTAGTTTTTGAATCCTTCATATACTGCAGATGTTATTTCTCTATCTGAATAATAGCAGCTAATATTTGCTCTTTTTTTTGTACCTTATCTTTTTACCCTGGTCATTGACTCTTTGGATTTACAGAAAGTTTTAATTAGAAATAATTTTCTTTGTTAGGTCTGAAGAGATAGCTCAGCTGACTAAGCACCTTCTTTGACAAGCACAGGGATGAGGGTTCAATGCTGAGTCCTGCATGTAGCTCTGGGCCTACCCTTAGGGCATGCTAAGCTTGTGAATGAGTCCAGACATGGTGGTCACACCTGTAATCTCAGAGCAGAGGAGGCTGAAAATAGGAGGATCACTATGATTCTGAGTTGTACACTGAGACCCTGTATCAAATACATAATGTTAATTATTGTTATTTCTTGTACAATTGGGATTCGTCTCAAAAAGTGTTCGCGTACTCCTACGCCATCAAGAGTGTTACATATTTATCTTTCAGGAGATTACATGCTTCTCTGTTAATATTTATATCTTTGATCCACTTTAATTTTAGTGAATTAGGTGATGAAATATATGTGTAAATTCAATCTTTTGCATATGGAAAATTGGTATTCACAACAGTATTTGTTAGAGAAGTTATCTTTTCTCCAGTACATGCGATTTGCCCCTTTGTGAAAGATCAGATTGCTAAATATTTCTTAGGCTGTTTCTACATGCTCTATTCTGTTCCGCTGATGCACATACTTATTTGTGCCAATATCATACTGTTTGTGTCATTGTAGTTTTGTAATATCATTTGAAGTTTGGGAATACAATATCTCCTACTTTGCTCTCATGTCTTAGATTACTTTTGTTATTCTTAGTCTCATGAACACAGAAGTTAGTAACATAATAACTTTTAATGTAACATAAAGAAAAAGTAAATACTTAGGAATGAACATAACTAAAGAAATGGAAGGCATCTACAATAGAAACCACAGTACTCTGGAGGAGATCAAAGAGAAGATTACACAAGGGAGAGGTACCTCGTGTTTCTGGACAGGTAGAAAATGTATTATAAACGTTCATGCCTCCAGAAGTGATATGCTAATCTAATGTCATTCCAACTAAAATACCAATACTATTCCTTAAAGACCTAGAGAAAAATATGCAAAACTTTACATGGAACCAGAAGAGACTCATAATAGCAAAAGTAATCAACATGTTCATATAATAGCTAATATTTATTAATATTAATTGGCTGGGAGGATAGCTCTGTAGTCTGAGTGCCTGCCTGGCAAGAAGAAGGACATAAGCTCAAGCCCTGTACTGTATGCCATGCTGGCCCCTGAAACCTGGGCGTGTTGATCCAACAACCAAAAGTAGATATGGTGGCACAGTCCTATAGTCCCAATATTGGGGAGGCTGAGACAAGTGGTTCACTATGAGTCTGTTTTGCAGTGAGATCCTGTACCAAATAAATAAATAAATAAATAAGTAAATAAATAAATAAGAAAATTTTACTTTGACATTACTATCTGCTACATACTCTTAAGCATTTTCAGCATTCTCCCAATCAATCATAATGATAAACTCAACATGTAGGTGTTGCATTTATTCTTATTCGACATATGAGAAAATTGAGTACAACAAAGATTAAGTAATTTTCTCAGACATACATACTCTTTTGAAAATGAAAATTTCAATTTGAGTAAAAAATGATGTGAATATTTGGATGTAAATAATAATATTAGTGTCCAAGCCAGCCTAAAGTGAAGAATAAATAGGAATAGCACAAAACAAATTCTAACTGAGGGAATCCACATCAACAACCCATGTTATTTATTACTACTAGGTAATTTCTTGTCTCATCTGTGCTCTTCCATGAATTTCACTCTTCATCATCATCACTCTAGATTTTAGCTCCTTCTAAAGGATTTTTCCTGTCTTCTTTTTCTTTTGCTTGAAATGTGTTGTTGTAATCTACATCTGATTAATAATCATCAGTCACAGCTTCATTCACATCAGTATCTTTTTCAGGAACATGCTGTTATTAAAATTTTCCTAAGAAATCTAATTTCAAATCCTGTTTCTTTTACTCACTTTTCTCTTTTCTACTATTCATTCAAATACTTGTTTTGCTCTAGTAAGGTGAATGGTTGTAGAAAATTCGTTCTTATTCTTACCTTTATATTATTACTAGCACGTGAATATTCTTATGTCAGAATTCTGTTACAAATGGTGAAAAAATCAATTTAAACTGTCCCTCCCAACGTAATTTAATGAACTGAAGAATTCAGGAATATTAGTTTCAGGCAAAGTTTGATCTAGTGGTTTCTGATGTTACCAAGGATTCAGATTTACTCTGAGTTTCTTCTATTCCAGTTTCAGTGCCATCTGTAGCATCTGTGAAGGATCACATGGTTTTCCAGACTCCCTCCTTCACATACGAGATTTCATTGTAAATGGTTCTCACTTTTGAAAGCGCAGAATATACTCTCAAGTGGAAGAAAAAAATCTATAGACCAGTATTCCCAGAAAATATATGGTTTGTGCTGCTAATATCATTTCAGCATCCACTCCAAATTAATTACTTGGCCTAAAGGATTAATATGTAATAATTGCTTTAGGCTTGGGTTACATACTTATTTCTATGTCAGTCACTAATTCCAGGAGGATGGAATATCCTGATTCACTTCAGACAATTATTATCAGCACCTTGAACTAGAGTCAACTATGCCTGAAGCACCTGGCTGAGATTTGTAGATGGTGAAGTCGGAATAGTTTCCCAAGTAAGAATTGTGTGCTATTGCCAGGAGAAGGGAAAAGTAAACTTATTGGTAGGAAGCTTAGCAAATATTGTCTAAAATTCTGCTCTATTTTTCTTCAACAATTCAAATGTTATTTTTTGATGCCTCATTTATCTTTTCTTATTCTGACTCGTGGCAATCTCTAAAGTCACATAGCTCATGCTATTATAGTATATGCTATACCCATGTTTATATTATTTTGGTAGTTTTTGTATTTAGAACTTATGATGGACTTTAGAGTTAATGAAAAATGTTGTCATCTGAATTTATGTGATACCCAACCATATCTAGAACATTTCTGGGCATACAGACAGAGCTATGCAAGCATTTATGCAAGCATCTGTTCACCTGACTTCTTGACATGTGCAGTTAGATACAGCCACTTTGATCATTTTGGTCACCATCCAGATTGATACTGGTTGTTCTAGTTCATGCAGTCACTTGATTCTTCACATAAATAATGAAGGTAACAAAATAATGGATTCGTTGGGTTTCAGTTCGTTCACTGTGCACTTACAGATAGATAGGTATGGCCTTGCCCATAAACAACAATTGTCTGTGTGTACCCAAGACATGCTTCATATTTTTTGTGTAGGTTTTTGAAGATATGTCTTTATTTGCTTAGCTATAGCTACAATTAAAACCATTGCTATGGAAAACATCTGTAGTAATTGGTTACATTTGAGTTACTGGTAAATGCTGTCCATTTTGCAGTGTTTACTTGTATTAACTATTGTACCCTATTTGCTGTGTATCTACTTCAAGCTTTTTTTGTTGTGCTTCATTATATTTTTCGCGTTTCATAATAAAACTTCTGGAAAACAGCATTAGCCACATTGAGTGTGGTTCATATTGTACAAATAATCCTCCGCTAGTCTGATTTTCCTTAAGTAGAACATTTAACTTTTTCTCCAGATCCGTGAAACTTTTGTTTTTTTCTATTAAAATTTTGGTGGGCAGCAAAGCATCCTCTTGCCATTTTTAGGATGGAAGTTTCGAAACATAATAAAAACAATGGCAATTTGTTGCAGGAGTCAGGAGTTCAATTGCCAGGGCTGCCATGCTGATCCTGCCCCTGGGGTATGCTGGGAATGAGATTGAGAACAGGTGTGCTGGTGTGTACCTGTAATCCCAGTTCTTGGGATGCTGTAAACAGGCAGATCACTAGAAGTCCAATCTAGTAATGAGACCTGAACACCGTGTGGACTCTTCACTAAAATACAAAACAAATACATAAATAAATAAATAATAGACATAGTTGAATATCAATGATGTGATTAGTATACCAAGTAAAGTATAAGACTGGATTTGTTTGATCTCAGGATATTCTTTGTGTCTTTAACTACATGATCTGAGTGAGTTTATTTAATAGTTTCTAAATTTACATTTTCTCTTATCCAACCAAATGTAGAAAGATAATGTGTAGGTAAGCCTCACAAATTTTCAAATATACCCCAAAAATTTACTGACAAGAAATTATTGAAAAGTTGTTTTCAGAAAATGATCTTTTTAAAAGTGAAAATACTTATATTGCCCACTAACATGATTATGTTAACAATTTTTTCTTGAGCTAAATTTTAAAGTTATTCTTGCTAAGACCAGTGAGATGGTTCAGTGGTCTAAAGTGTCTGCTTAAGAAAGCTTAGGCAAATGAAGGGACTTCAATTCAGTCCTTGGCACCACATGCCATGGCAGCCCCACCCCCAGGGCAGGTTGAGCCAGCCATAATATATATATATATATATATATATATATATATATATATATATATATATGTATGTATATATATATATATATGTATATGTTCTTGCTAGTAGCTCTAACCACAAATTTTATATTTCTATTTTCCTCAATTTTCTCCACTATCCCTTCCATTTTCTAGTCATATTCTTCCACATGACCAGATCTCCCAATAATTCAATCAGCATTTTTTTTCTGGAAATTTGCTCAAGCTAGTTTTTCTCCTAGACTAGTGTTTACCCTAATTATTTGCCTAGCTTTTATTGCTCATGGTGATCCTTGAGATAGTTACTGAAATTACACTGCTTTATGAAAGTAGAAATTATATATGTTGTATTCAGTGTTCTATAAGATGTTCAGTAAATATTATCGACTGACTGAATGACATTTATTTTCATTTTCACTAAACTGCAATATGTGATGTATTATCACAGAGATCATTTTGAATACAATACAGCATGTAAATTTAAAACAAATGCTTCAGAAATATTTTATTAAACTACATGTAGTGGCATGGACCAGTATTCTCAGCACTCTGGGAGGCTTAGGAAGGATAAGAAATTCAAATCCAACCTTGAATTTTGAGACTTAGTGAGCCTGTATAAACCAAAACAGTGAAGTTGTGTTAAAATAAAATATCATATATATCTCAGTACAGATATCCTGAGTTCAAACACCAGTATTTTCTGTGTGTATGTGTGTGTGTGTGTATTAAATAAAACATAAGAATCTCAAGTTAAATAGAAGTAAGTTGAATTAGCGATAGACTTCTACAATAAATGCTTTCTGCCATAATGATTTTACATTAAATGAAGTAAAACCCTGAGGCTTTTTTTTTCTTTGCAGAACGAGGTACTGAACTGAGGCCCTTGCACTTGTTGGGCAAATATTAATTCTATTGAGCTATCTCACCAGGCACAAGGATTAATTTGAAAGATTTGCAGATGTTAACAGTCTATAAATATGGGCTATATTTATAGTCCATATATGAACCTGCTTCCAGAACGTAGATGTAGAGTAATATATATTAAATAAATGTAATTTAATTATTATTTATCTATTTATTATCTTTCTTTTATTTTCCATTTCTTGTACAGATTTTTGTGTTTTTTCTTCTTTAACCCATGAAATATTTATAGTCTTTCATTTTTAAAAATAATTTTACAAAAGTACTGCATGACCTTGAATGGAAAATCAATGGCAAATTTAGATAAGAAAAAGAAAATAAAATCACCTGTAAGGCCACCAACTTACACTACACTATTCTTTCTACCACAGTGCTTAATCAGCTGGCCTGACATAGTTAGTGACTATGCCACACTATAAATAGGTACAAAGTGATAATTTTCCAATATATTAGCATTATAAGCCACACTTTGGTGAACACTGTAAAACTTGAAATTTTAACCTTTGGTCTGATTGCTGTTGTAGAAATAGAATTCACAAATTTCAGTCTTTTAAGTTATGCATATTTTAAAATTTTTTGATCCGTGCTGGTTGAAAATCTTTTGAAATATTTGTATCAGAATATAATGATGTGGGGCTGGGGGATAGCTCAATGGAATAAGTGCTTCTCTGACAAGGACAAGAGCCTGAACTGTATCCCCAGTTCCACAAAAAAAGATGTGTTTGGTAGAATACTATTTCCTACATTATCTGAGTATTGTTGTTGATCTGAAAATGTATTGATTTATTTTCATTAACAGGTATAATTATTGTGTTGTTGGTTATTGTCATTTCTTCATTAAGTTGCTTATTTATGTCACATGCCCATTTTTTTTCTTTTTTTAACTTGGAGTTATTTATATAACAGAGACAAATAGTTACAAGGCAAATATGTTGTACTAGTCTTATGGAGATTGGTTTTGTCTCCAACACTTATTTCATTTTTTTCAATTTTTTTAATTGCTTAAATTTAACAATGGTTATATTACATATTTTCATCATCAGATCAGTTTAGATTAATACATATAGGTATATAAGATTGATCAAACAACTAAACATTAACCTTTCTAAATCCACATTACATTTTTTTTTCTTTTCCCCTTTCTTTTCTTTGAAAGTTGACATATTGTATATTGTCCTCACAATCATTCTACAGAGTACAGTGTGTGGACATGACCCACCTCCCTATTGATGTTGCTTAGAAAAATTTAAAAAAAGGAAAAGAATATACTTCTCTTTGGACTAAGAGGAAGCAGATACATACACAGTCAAAGGTTTTGCAATTGCAGTGGGCCAACAGTGAAGCTTGAGATGTTGGAGGCTATTGAATCTAAGCCTCCTAAAGCTCATCTCACCAATCTAGCTCTGCGTTCCATGCATTGTAATTAAGCATTTTTTTTTCTTGCTGGGTGTTCAAGGGCAAGTCGAAGCAAGACCTGTATATCTAAACATTCTTTTTTTTTGTATCTTCCAGAGTCAAAGCCCCTCAGGATTAAGTTTGAGATCATAGACAGTACGTTGTAGAACTGTTGTTAGTGTCAGCCTTCGGGACGAGTCACGGCCATTGCTTGGCCATTTTGCTTTGTGTGAAAGCCTGAGAGAATGTTTTTCTCTGGGTGACTCTCCTTAGATGCGCTGCAGTTCACTGATCCCTTTCCTCTGAGGTCCCATAATCTCCTTGACCAGGAAATTTGGGACACCTCTGAGTTATAGGATATTACAGCACAGGTGCTCTTATATCCTGGGTCTTTATTGAACTTGAAGGGCTACGGCCAAAATATTGGCTATCCTTATAGCCCTTCTTTTTCTCCAATTTTCGGTCCGTTAGCTTACATTCTTAACCCTCCAGCAGAAAAGCTTTGTGATACTATTACTCTATAACATAGGTACTGGGCTTATCATCACTGGCTTTCTGAGTATCAAATATCTTTGACTTAGCTTGTAAATGATATTTTCTGACCATCATTGATATTGTAATAACTTTCCATACAATGTGATATAAGCAGTTACACAATTTTGACACAGATATTTGGAATTTCAAGGAAACAGAGAATTGTAGCCTGTCAAGAATATGGTATTTAGGGGCTGGAGAGATAGCTCCGAGGCACAAGTGCCTGCTGGGCAAGTGCAAGGTCGTGA
>PVJA010052553.1:0-12351 GCA_004027025.1 Myocastor coypus
TAATATAACCATTGTTAAATTTAAACAATAAAAATTGAAAAAAAAAGTAGTTGTTCAGAGTACAAGATACAGACATAACTTTTCTACTATAAATATTTCTTCTCATTGAACTAAGAGAAAGTAGCTGTATGTATAGTCCAATAATCCATAATAGTAGTGGGCTATCGGCAGAACTGGCAATGTCGGATGCTGTTGACTTGAGCCTTTTACAGCTCAGTATACTAATCTGGCTTTGCTTTTTATGCTGCATGGTTAAACTTTTCTGCTGGGTGGTTAAGACCCAGTTAAAGCAAGACCTATATAACAAAAAGTCACTTTTATATTGACAAGGCCAGCCAAATCCCCTCAGGATTTATCCTGAAACCACGTACAGAGTTTTGTAGAACTGTTGTCAGTGTGAGCTGTCTGGATGAGTCACAGCCATTGCTTGACCAGTTTGCCCTCTGTGAAAGCTTGAGAGAATGTTTTCTCTCTAG
Source organism: Myocastor coypus (assembly GCA_004027025.1). NCBI lineage: Eukaryota > Metazoa > Chordata > Mammalia > Rodentia > Myocastoridae > Myocastor > Myocastor coypus. Next base: position 477 of record PVJA010052553.1, read on the forward strand.
GTGACTCTCCTTAGGCACACTATACATCATCAATCCCTTTCCTCTGTGGCCCCATAATCTCCTTGAACAGAAAATGTGGAACACCACAAAGTTATAAGATGTTACAGTCCAGGTTCTCTTATTTCCCAAGTCCTCACTGACCTTGAAGGGCTTGGCCCAAAACATCGGCTGTCCTTGTAGCCCTTACTTTTCTCTAATATTTTGGTCTGCAAACTTAAGTTGTTAACCCTCCAGAAGAGAAGCTTAATGATACTATTACTCTATAACATAAGCACTTGCACTTAACATCACTGTCTTTCTATCACGTGCCTTATACTTAGCATGGAACCAGTATTTTCCATCAATTATTGATATTCTAATAAGTCCCTACAGAATGTGATTTAAAAAAAAAAAAGAACGCCCACTTTTATTCAAAATAGCAGGGAAGATTGTGCGAGAGTAATTAGCATGCGAAAGAACAGAAAGGTCCCCAAGAGGAGAGCTGGGGCACACACACAGCGTAGCTCAGCGGCTGAGCACTCACTTAGCATGTACAAGACCCAGACCATGATGCTCAGTATCAAAATCAAAACATCAAATCCCAGCATCAAAATCACAAATAAAACAGAACAAAACCAAACGAAACCTCACCAAACTCAGTAACATCTCAGAATTTTTTACTTCTCAGGTTTTTCAATTGGCATATAAGTGAAAGAAACTGGAGATGATGTAAATAAATGCAATGAAAGACAGGGACCACACGTAAGGGACCACACGTAAGGGACCACACATAAGAATGAACACCATTAAGCTGTCCATACTAGCCAAAAGGGGCCCACAAATTCACTGCAATCCCTACCAGAATTCTACCATTTTTACTGATTTTTTGAAAAAACATGAAAATCAGATGGAACCACAAAGAAAAATTAAACCAAGACAATAATGATCAAAAGGAAACAAGCTAGAGGCACCACGCTACTTAATTTGGCAAAGCCACAGTAGTTACTATGCCCTAACACAGTGCTGGCAAAAAACTAAAGGCACCTTAACCATGGAACAGAACGAGGAGCCCCAAGATAGAGCGTGCATGCCTCGTGAGCTGATCCTCAACAGGCACACGGGCAAGGACAGGCTCTGCACGGTCTGCTCTTCACCAGTGCACCTGTCAATGTCCACACAGACAAGGATGGAACACCATACCCAGAATTCAAAGCGTAGTAAGGACTCAACTGTGAGACCAAACATCCTAACGCTACTAGAGGAAAATGCAAAGAGCAAAGTAGCCGTCCTGAGTCTGGGGAGTAGCTTTTGGTACTTGATCCCCAAAACAGAAATAACAACACAGGGTACCACTGAAAAGTCCCATGCAGGACAGGAAATGACAGCATGCAAGACCAGTAGGTGAGAGAAAACCTCTGTAAGCCATGTGGCCAGCACAGGTTAAGTACACAGACTACAAGAGGAGCTCAAACAGCTCAAGACCATGAAAACAAAATCAGCTGGAAAACGGTAAAGAGATCTAAGCAGACTCTTCTCAAAGAAAGACACACACATGGCCTAGCAATACGCAAAATGAAAACAGTAAGCCTCAGCACCACTAACCACTGGGGAGGCGAAAGTTAAAGCACAATGAGAAAGCATCCTTCACCTGTCAGCATGGCCGTCATCAACGGTAAGAGGGGTGCCGGTGTGGCTGGGGGCAGAAGGGAGCCCTGGACCACTTCTGGTGCAAATGCACAGCGTGGCCTCTACAGCACCCAGTGGGGACATTCCTAATATAGCACTGCAAATGCAACTACACGTGACCCAGCAGTCTCACTTCCAGGCAAGCATCCAGAAGTGTGTGCGCATAACAGAATTCCATTCAGTCTCCAAAAAGAAGCCTGTGTCAGTAGCAGTCTCACGGACAGAACTGGATTACATTGCATAAAAGCGACAGAAGCCAGGCACAGAAAGAAAATACTGCACGTTCTCCCTTAGATCTGGAATCTAAAACAACTGAATTCATCAAAATGCTGGACGCGGAGACCGCAGGCTGGCGGATGGAGATGAGAGTTGAAGTGCGCGCAGTCTCCGCTTGGAGGGACCTCGCACACCGCGCACGGGCACACACTCATTCTACTGCAGGAGGGGCGCAGGTGACAGCTCTGTGCACATTTCAGAACCTCTACAAGTGCACTGCCCATGTTCTCGCCACAAAAAAAGTATTAAGCATATGGGACAGCAGATGTCAGCTATCAGCTAGGTTGATTTAATTATTCTGCGCTGTAGTCAAAATCATAACATTACCTTGCATCCTGGGGATTGACTATAAACTATCAATTTATAATAAAAAAAAGAGAGATAATTTCAACAGATAGAAATGTACAGCCCTCTCCTACTGGGATAAGCAATACACAGTAGACAGGAGATAAAACTTATAATCTCTCACTAAAGCTAAGCATTTCCTTCATAATCTGAAATTGGGAAACATTTTTTTCCTTGTCCACTCACTGGTCAGCCTGCAAATCAATGCACAGGTCACAGGAAGGCCTCTCCAGCTCCAAACAATAATTTTTAGCAGACTCTGCTTTGATGACACAAAGACTCCTTTCTTTATGACACAAAGAAAATCCTTGTGACTCACACTCTTACATGGTCCTGAATTCTTAGAGAAGCCAAGTCCAGAGAGCACTGGTGTTATGGTTTATGTCTAGTTGTCCCACCAAAGCCTCACGTAGTCACTGGGCAGGGACTTCTAGAGTTTGAGACTTGATCCGTGATCCCTGGGATTATGGGTTTTAGTACTGATGGGATTATGGGTCGAAGTACTTCTGGGATTATGGGTGTAGCCTAATGTGGGGCTAAGGCAGAGAGCCTGAATGTAATATAAAGAGAGACAGAGAGACAGACTGGAGCTATTGCTCTCTGCTGCCCTGTTTGGTTGGCTACCTCTGCCACCATTTTGTTGCTGTTCTGCCACCATGAACTGGATGCTTTCTGCTCTGTTCCACTCAGCCTTGGGCCAGCCGAATATGGACTGAAACCTCCACAAACTGAGAGCTAAATAAACCTTTTCTTCCTTCATCTTGAGTGTCTGGTACTTGTCCCAGCAACGAGTAAAAAGTAACCAAGACAACTGGGCACTAGCATTGAGCATGTGGACATTTGTAGCAGACACCTCTCTTTGCTCTGCTCAGAATAGTTCTCTCTCTCGTTTTTCTACCTTCTGGCCTCCACTGACCTTTCCTCTCCTTTGCTGATATATTTTAATATTCCCAGGATGTTTTCATCCATTATCCAGTTGCCACCACTAATGGCTCCTAATGAAGCGGAAATGCTCCAAGCCCCACCCCCCATGATTACAGTAGCTCAATACCTACTTGTTGTGCTACTATCAAGAAAGCCGGGGAGATAGGTAGTATTTGCAATCGCCTGAACAAAAGGATCCTTTGTGAAAGCAAAGGCCATCAGGGGACAGCACTACTGCTCTGGAAACCCTGAATGAAGGGACCAGCTGCTGACATGGAGGCCAGGCTGCAGGTGCAGATGGAGAGCTGGGGTGGGCAGGACCGGGGAAGCGGCAAAGGAAAGATGGACCAGGACCAGGAAGCAGGAAGCTCAACCCGAGACCCAGCCACAGCACAGTGAGCCAGCAGAGGGCGCGGACACAATCAGCAAGCTCGCACAGGACCGCCAAAACTGCACTCCCGGGAAAGACTTAACACTGCGTGCGCATGGGCATGATCATGAGTGTGTGTGCGTGTGTGTGCGTGTGTGTGCGTGTGTGTGCGCGTGTGTGCATGCATGTGTGTATTCTATGGTTAAGGTGAAAAGGAGTATAAAGTCATACATAAAGTATAGTCCATGTATTGGGGTTTTTTTAATGTAACAGAAATTTTGGAAGTAAAAACTGCTTCAAAAAGGTGAATCTATGGAGGCAAGGGATCTTAAGCCAAAAGACTAATGATCATTCGGTATTGACGTCTTGTGTCTCAAAAAACCAAAGAGGCTAGTTTCCTGTCACATTTTAAAATAGACCATATAAACAAAAAAGAGAGAAACAAAGCCTTGAAAAGCTAGAGGTATAATCAGTCTATATAAAATCAAGAAGCCCAACAATTTTGAATGGCCTTTATCACAGTGACCCTATATCTGGACCCTGGATTTTCAGTAAGGTTGCCTTCCTCACATCCTACCCCCAGGAAAGCCTTTCTGACCCACCTGGAATACACTGCCCATCAGTGTCGACTCTACCAAGTGTGTGGTACAGTTCTCCCAAGCCAGCAGGAGATGCTAGCGCTGTGAGCCACTGAGACTAGAGAAGAGGTTAACACAGGCAGCAGCCTATCCCGAACGGCGTCCGGGAGACGTGGAACAGGACCGGAAGTGACGCTTACAACACATGAGGCACAGGCTGCTGCGGTAGCAAGATAATAAATGTCTCTGCTGTCACAAATTACGTCTATTACGCTACCTCCGGCAGACACCAAAGTCAATTAGGCTGTCACACGGTCAACCACACCATGCCAAAAGGATCAAAAAGTCCTACGATGCAGACACTGGCGGGGGTTATTCTGGGACACTGCAACTGGAAGATTCTCGTGGTACTTTCTCAGCAACCAGCCTCTGGACCTGCACTCTGAGCATCTTCTGAAGCCATAGGCCCAGCAAAGAAAGAAAAGCATCCGTGCGACACTGACGCATTCTCCACTCTGCAGGATCAGACCGCCCCCTACTTATGCTTTCTGTTTGTGGGACTCGACCAGAGCCTTCATGCTGCAACATACACCACGCCCACCGCCACCCTTGGCCTCTTATGTTTGATCTTGGGCAAGATCTTGCTCGGGTGCCAGGCTGGGCTAAGACTTTCAACCCTTCTGCGTCAGCCTTTCAGAGTGCAAGGATTCCAGGCCTACGCCACCACTCCAGGCTATCTTTCTTATCTTCTGGAGTAAGCAACTGATACCGCTCCCAGCCAGGGCTTCATCTTTCTGGATAACAAACAAGAATTGAAAGACTCAGTTATTGATACAGTACTTTAAAAATTAATCTTGGTGCTACTAGATTATGATCATTCAAGAACGCCCCATAATTTTTCAAGGCAAAATGTCAGCAGCACTTCCAGTGCATGTAAATTACATGAGAAAGACTCGGTTTTCATTTTCAATAAAACTGAAGACGGGCCCTGAAACTGCTGCCTCAAGACCTTCGAGGGTGAGGAAGAAACCTGACCCGCCAGCTGGCACTGTGCGCCCGAGCCACCCGCTGCATGGATTCCTAGCACTGCAAAGCGCACCGCAGCAAGTGAGGGGGGCTGGAGCACTGTTGGCCTGGATTTACAAAGTTAATTCCAAGGAATTGCCCCAGTACCCTTCTGAAAAGGAGATGGTGTCATCAAGCAACAGAATATGGCAAATATTAAAAGAATAAATAAAATCAGTATCCGACACATATATACACTAAAGTTTCAATGACACTGCAATTCAAATATGCAAATTGTCCGTGCCACTGGCCAGGTCGTGTGGATTCGACTAACTGTACAACAGTGGCTATTCAGACAGGTAGGCTTTGGCTAGACTTCAGGCCTTAAAACCTTGTATCTAGTGATAATCACTGTCCAGTTTCATGGGAAGGGTAGGGTTTAACCTGCTCCAGAATGTTTTCCAACCTGTTCTAACTAGACATGTTACAACATATATTGCATTACTTCTAAAATCACAACTGATGACTAAAACCATCTAATGTTAGTATGAGGGCTTCTTTTCTTCCCGAAAGGCTCACATTCCAATATGGCTATAGCTCCTGTAAGAAACAGACTTGCATATTCAAAATAAATCCTCTCTCATAGTTCAACTGCTCATACCTGCTAAATTCACACTGTTTCCTACTGGTTGACCAAAAAAAAAAAAAAAAGTTAGTAAAAAAGCAAAATGGAAAGTGCAGAGTATATTCCCTAGCAACTCACAAACACTGGCTCAAACAAACGAGCTCGTGCTGATGGCCACATTTCAGCTCCACACACGGAACCAAATACTAAATGTTAGTATTAATCCAGAGGCAGAACCACAAACATAAACCCAAACTAAAAACTGTACAGGCGACTGCTAAAGGAACAAGAGGAGCGGCTGGCTATGCTCAGCTCCCTCTTCTGCTGTTACGTCTGATTCAATGCTGAAGTCTGACAGGCCTGTTTTCTCTGTGTCAAAAAAAAAAAAGCAAGGCTCTCCCAGGACCATGTTGTTAAAAGCTGCTCTCTGGGGCAAACTTTTCAGGTTCACTATGTTTAGTGCTCACCAGTGACCTAAGTCAAGAGGTAAACACTGGGTTTAGTCCTCAGTACCACCAAAAGCAGACAAACAGCTAACATAATGTACAGATGCTGGGTGGAGACCAGGGGAGGCGTGAGCACCTGAGAACACACACACAACACACTGGCACAGACACAAATGTGTGCATGCACACGCATAAGCTCTGCCTGAATCCTCAGGTTGTGCCGTGTGCTGCTCTTAGCCAACCAGCTGGTCCCTGTGCTCACACATTACGTAGCAAAAGTTTCCTGCACATCACCCCAAGAGCTCTAAGAGGCAGAAAGCTCTTGTAACACAGAGTCACAAAGGAAAATGCAGGCATTCTACGAGGTACCCCGCAACACAATCCCACAGTCAAGTGTGAGGCACGGCAGCGCGCTCTAGGCTGCCAGCTTCACGTCCTCTGGCGGTCTCTGGGAGATGTTCGGAGGTGGCTCTGCCATCCCCACAGCTTTCTCAACCTCACAGGGCCCACTGACCCCGTGCCCTCCTATGGGCACACATAAAGAACAGGCACCATCACAATGCCCGGCGCTCCCTTCTCCTCTCTGGAAGGCCCCTTCTTCCCTTCCACAGCCAGACATTCCAGGACCAGGACCACTAGGCTTCCTGAGGAAAACCACCTCACAGGCACAGAGCAAAGCAATTTGAAATTCAAACACCTCATGTACTGCAGTAGCCTCTGAATATCTAATTTCAAAAACTTCACAACACTAATTTTTATGAAAGCAGCTCTAAAATAATGGGAAATGTCTCCTGTGGGCCAGATTACCAAGTTAGCACTCTTACACACTTTGTTTTTTTAAGTAGGACTCAAACTCAGGACCTTGCACGTGCTATGCAGGCAAAGTGCTGCTGAGCTACATCCCATAATAATCTTATTTAATCCAAAACATAACTCAGAGCCAGTAGTTGCTTTCATTTAATAAATGATGAACCTGAAGCACAGAGAGGTCACTGCGGGACACAGGCCTCACGGCCGCCAGCCCTGGCAGCAAGGTAAAGAGGGCCTGTGAGGTCTGAGTCAGTAAGCCCTCAGTCACTGCTGGGTGTGTGGCCTGGCCCCGTCACTTAGCCTCCCCACCGCCTGAACTCCTTCATCTGTGACAAACAAAGGACAATAACAGGGCCTGTCCCCATCCATAGGCCAGCGCAGTCCTACAAGGGAGCAGGGTAAGGCACCCAGAGCAGACCGGGACACCATCCCAGAGGTGGAGTGTGGGCTGCAGTCACTGCCACTGCTGCGGACGGGGCACTGCCACGCACTGCACCTCCTCCGGAGCCGAGCTACTAAATTTTTCAAGTGTAGGAAACTTGGATCCAACTAAGACATCCTGCTGCGTTGCTACTACACTACCCAAAAGGGGCTCAAGGGTGAACAAGAGCCACGCTGATATGGTTTACGACTCCCTTTACTCTTCCAAAAGCAGAAGAGGACCACACAATAGAAAGGCACAGAGAGCTGGGACCGAATGCAAAAGGGGCCTCAAAAGGAGACCTTAAAAAGGCAGTGCTTCACACTAACCAAGGGGCTGGGGAAACCGCTCCGGGGCACAAGTGCCTGCCTAGCAAGTGCAAGGTCAGGAGTTCGAACCCCAGTAACGAGAAACTCCTTGCACACTAATCAGAATAATTCTTAAAAATAGTAAAAGTGAACTAGAACATACAGGAAAGGCTGCAAGGAGCAGAGGTGTAAAGTCAGTCAAGACTGAGGAAAAGGTGGCCCTGAAAGTGTATGGGGAAGCAGTGCAGGGGCAGAGCCAACGCCTGCCCAGGGCAAGCACTGGCAGCACCGGGCGGCATCGGCCCTGCAGACCAGGCTGCAGTGGAGACCTGACAGACACGCTCTCCTCTCCGCCGTGGCAGCAGCAGACAGGCCCGGGCGCCCAGGACGGCAAAGGGGCCCAAGCTGGCCCCAGGCTGCCTCCCTCCCTGCGCCAACAGCCCACACGCAAGATGCGCACCCACACCGCCCCTTCCCAGCCTCACAAAGCTGCCCAGTGGCTCCTCACTGGTCATGAGCCAAGCGCAGTCTTTTCAGCTTCACGTCCGGGCTCTCCTGACTTGCTAACAGCCTCGCAGACATCTCTGTGGGTTCTGAGAACTTACAAAGCACTTGCAGGCCGGGGAGAGGCTCAGCGGTGCAGCACAGTGCCTGCCTGGTATGCATGAGGCTCTGGGATTGATCCCTGGTACATATATACATATGTATGTTATGTATGTATGTATGTATGTATGTATGTAGGAGCTAAACGCGAAGAAACCAACATGGCGAGGGGAGCACTCTGCCACGCTGTCTTAGTTACTTTTCTCTCATTGCTGGGACAAATACCCGACACCCAAAATGTCTGAGCTTTTTTTTTTTTTTTTGCAGGACCAAGATTCGACAACACACAAAATGAAGAAAGGAAAGGTTTATGTAGCTCAGTCCCCGGAGGTCTCAGTCCATATTCGGCCGGCTCCAAAGCTAAGTGGCACATGGCAGAGGGCAGCAGTTCATGGTGGCAGAAAAGCAACAATGGCGACAGAGGCAACAGAACAACCAGGGGAGCAGAGAGCAACAGCCTCAGTCTGTCTCTGTCTCTCTTTATATCACATTCAGGCTCTCCGCCTCAGCCTATCTGCCTCAGGCTATACCCATAATCCCAGCCATACTCAGACCCATAATCCCAGCAGTACTAAAACATATAATCCCAGTGGATCAAGAGTCAAGTCGCAAACTCTAGAAGTCCCGTCCCATGATTGCATGAGGCTTTGGAGGGACAACTAGACATAAGCCATAACACCCGCCCAGGCCAGCCACAAGCCCAAGGCCCTCTCCTGGCTCCCTCCAGCTTCCCACTGTAACTTCAGTCCCCGCCCGCAGGCCGCAGACCAGGCACAAGGAATCCCACCTCATGTATCACACCCTGCATGCTCCCAGTGTGCCCCACCGTGACCTCTGCAAAGCCACAGCCCACACCCTCTCCCTGGCCCTCTGCTGCACAGATGAGCTCCCTGCAGTTAACACACAGTAAGCCGGCAAACCAGCCATGGCTCTGCCACACCAGGACTCAGCATGCAGGGCTCCGCAGCCAGGGAGGCAGCTCGACACTGTCTGACATAAGCTCCCTCGAAACGCTCACTCACAAATGCATCCTAAGTTCCACCTCGGGCCATGTTTCTGTGCTTTGCAGGCCCCTGCCCCACCCACAACCCCAGGCGGCAAAACGTGAGCAGGGAGCAGCTTTCCTGTGGAAAGCAAGGACCCCATCTGCTCAGCCCTAGCAAGCAGGTCGGAGTGGGCGCCAGACTGGACTCCTGGACCTGTGGCGAAGGCGCCAGGAGCAAGGCTGGAGGAGCTGACCGCTGAGCAAGTGCCCCCAGTTAGTTCCTAGAAACGAGCACATGTTGAAAACATGCAGATGTGCCCACCCTGCTGCCTGAGGACAGCTGGTCATCTCTCCTCGAGATGGGGATGGAGTTGACAGGTGGTCTGAGCACGCACTCATGACAAAGGCAAGCAAGCCCCTCAGATGGAGAGAGCGGCAGGAGGAGTGTAAACCCTCTTAGCTATCCCAGTAGCCTGTTTGTGTCCAGAGGGCCAGGGTAGGTCAGCACACACAGGAGCTGCCACTACTTTGGGATGGAGTAAAGAAAATGTGCCCAGCAGACTGAGGGATTGCTGACAGAGCCAGGCTGAGGGCGCTGGCCATAAGCAGTGACATCCACACAGACGCGGCTCTCCTCTCCTCACAAACCCGCCCTACGGCTGCTCCAACCCAAGCTGAGAGGCCACCTACATGGCCACTCCCAACCGGACGCCTCACCAACACAGCTCAGGGCATCGGTGGGGACCGCTGGCTCCCGCCCTCTGCTCGGTCTCCAGGCCTTGGTGCTATGGCCATCCCGTTTCATGCTGAGACAGCCTGAAAGGACGGGGAAAGCTCCTCCTTCCTGAGCACACACCGCAGTCGCGCTCTGGTTAGAAGGCGTAGCAGTGTCTTTCAGGTTACAACACAGCATTAAAATTTTAAGTTCCAAGTCCATTTTATAAGCAGGTCCTGCCCCAGAGTAGAGAATGGCCCAGTGTCAGTGGCTAGGACATAAAGCCCCGACCTGAGGGACACCCTGGGCTGGTGTCTCCTGAGGCCCATGAAGGGACAGTCACATGAAGCCAGCAAGGAGAGGGAAGAGCGGTCGCCAAACCAGCCCTCTGCCTCCTCACTCAGGTAGAGACAACGCAAGGGGCCAAGTTTGACTCCCAGTACCAAAACAGGAAATAGATAGTTCCGGGTGATTCTGGTGAGCACCGGGTCTGCAGGCACCACCCCAGACCTGCTCTCACAGCAAGCCAGGAGGAGGTCAGGATGGAAACGCAAGCTCAACTCCCCTCCTCTCCAGGAGTCTGCCCTCCTCAGTGACAGCAGCCAGCTTCCTCCCTGCCAATACGGCATTCTAGCTCCATTCGTAAAGCCCAAAGTCTCTTTTCTGAAGTGACTGTCCACGCCACAGAGCACACCCTTCTGTTTCTACAACTGTGGAACACACAATGTACTGATGGTGCTGAGCAAACCGCCTCGTGTCCACGCTAGCGACTCATCACGTATTCCTGGGGAGAGTTCACAAGCACCAGCTGATGAGGCCGGCGTAGCCTCCCCGTGTCTCTGCTTACCACTGTCCCAGTTAGCAGGCTCCTCCTATAAAGTGACATTTTCAGGGTAAGTTAGCCACATCTGGTCACTTTTCAAAGATTTCGTCCTTTATACCCGTAAAGCTCCAAAGACTCGACCTGCATGGACGAAAGAAGCCCTGTGCCTCAGTTTAGGCTGGCGGCGGTACAGTGGACGCGTGTCTCACAGTCGCTGTTGGAGGGGGCTGGGCTTCTGCCTGCTCACCGCCAGGCTGTAGGCCAGCCTCTCCACACTCTCAGAGCAGGAGGCGGTCGGCTGACATCGAACTCTGGTTCACTTAGGGCTGCCAGATGAACAGCCACCTCGTCTGCCATTTGCAAAGTATTGGATTCTCTGTGTAATTAATGTAATGCATTAATTACATTTTCTTTAACAAGTTCTGTTTCAACATCAGTACTGACAAAGCCCAAATACTTCTGACTGACCCCATTCACAAAGTAGAACACCATAATCTCATAACACCCAAAAGAGAAAGACAGAACGGAGAAAACAGTCTAGCCTTTTCAAAGCATTAATCTTCGCGTCTTCCCAAAGACAGTCTTCCAAGAGAAAAAACATGCCTCTCCAGAGCGACCTGTAACCGAGCAGGGCTCCTGGACATCTGCCTGGAGCTGTCACCTGGGAAGGAGCAGGCAGCCAGAAGACAGACAGGGCCTGCTGCTCCCACACACTCTGGACCACCGGCACTCTCAGAACCCACGAAACAAAACAGAAACACTGTCATCACAGGCCACGGGCAGGACAAAGACCCCAGCAGGCAACTGGGCCACCAGGCTTAGGAGCCACGGTGCTGAGGGTCCATGCATGGCACATTTACAGAGCTTCAAAAATGCCTTAGTTGATTTTAAAATCAAAAGAAAAATTAAGTAATAACAAATATTTCCTCCCCCCCCCCCCCCCCCCCCCCCCCCCCCCCCCCCCCCCCCCCCCCCC
>PVJA010052554.1:0-12347 GCA_004027025.1 Myocastor coypus
AACCCTCCAGCAGAAAAGCTTTGTGATACTATTACTCTATAACATAGGTACTGGGCTTATCATCACTGGCTTTCTGAGTATCAAATATCTTTGACTTAGCTTGTAAATGATATTTTCTGACCATCATTGATATTCTGATAACTGTCCATACAATGTGATATAGGCAGTTACACAATTTTGGCACAGATATTTGGAAATTCAAGGAAATACAAAATTGTAGCCTGTCAAGAATATGGTTTTTGGCCCAGTCTCTTATTTTCAAGTACTACTCTTGAGAGAATGACAGTAACTGAGTTTACACCAGGAGCAGTACATATCAAAAAGACAAGAGTGTCACATGTCACTCTTGTCTTTTTGATAAGGGCTTGAAATTCTTAATACTGAGCTCTCTTCGACTTGTGGGTTTGTGCTGAGAAGTCTGCTGTTATTTGATGGGCTAGCTTTTCCAGTTGTAGCATGGTTCTTACAGTCAGTATTAGAAAGGCATCTTTGGACACATGTCTGTGTCCTCTATGGAATTTTGCTCTTCTGGAAGTTAGTGCCAGTAAGTGTTTCATGAAAAACAGGAGGATGTAATCAAGTAATTGTAGGAATATGTTGTTAAGTTAAAATTTTTCTTTTTAGGGGCCCAGTGGGATGGCTGAGTGGTCTAAAGCACCTGCTTATGAAAGCTTAGGTGGCTGCAGGGACCAGGGTTCGACCCCCTGCACCACATGCTGTGCCAGCCCTGACCTCAGGGCAGGCTGAGCAGGCCATAAAAATAAATAAACAAACAAACAAAAGTTCTGAAACAAGAAAAAAATAAAAATAAAATAAAATTTAAAAAATTAAAAAAGTTTTTTTTTTCTTTTTCGCTGTCAACTTAGCAGAGCCTTTACTTTTCTAATACGTGTTGTAACTCTCACGTTAGAGCATTTCACATTTTCCAAATTTATTTTTCAGGAAAACCGCTTTTTTTTTTTTCAGGAATGGAGTTTAAACTCATGACCTTGCACTTGCCAGGCTGGCACTTGTGCCACAGAGCTATCTCCCCAGCCCCAAAACTGCTATTGTTAAACTGCTTTAAATTGCAGCTCTCTTTATTTCCCAATCAAGTATTCCAGAGAAACATTATTTTAGGTATATTATTAATAGATCCAAAACCCTTTCACTTCAAACACTAATTCATAAAATGATACTTAACTCCAGGACAATATATTTGCAGCCTGGATATATAGGAAATTATTTCTTTTTAAAAATTTATTTCTCTTAGAGCCCGATAAGATGGCTCAGTGGTCTAAAGCCCCTGCTTGGGAAAACTTGGGTGGCTTCAGGGACCGCGGTTCGATCCCCAGCACCACATGCTGCGCCAGCCCTGCCCTCAGGGCGGGCTGCGCCGGCCATAAAAATGAGTGAATAAACAAACAAAGGTTCTGAAACAATAAATAAATAAATAAATAAATAAATAAATAAGCTTGAAACTCACCATCATGTAAAAAAAATTATTTCTCTTAAACCTCATTTATTTGTGTTATGGCTGGCTCAGCCCGCCCTGGGGTGGGGGTGCACAGCATGTGGTGCCAGGGATCGAGGAGCGGTCACAGCACTTGCCTTAACTTTCCTCTGCAGGCGCTTTAGACCACTGAGCCATCTCGCTGGCCCAAGGAAATTATTTTTGTTTATTGCCAGATTAATCAAAACTCTTTGCTACAGTCTGATACTGAAGGAACAACAAGTAATCCCGTAAAGTCCTCTAGGGGGAAAAATGGTTTGAGAGTGAGATGACAGCCAGTAAACAAGACAATGAAAACCAGACTTGAGCCTGAAGGTGTGTCTTGGTGGCACAGCACTTTCACAGCATACACAAAACTCTGGGTGCTACCCTCAGCACAGGAGAAGCAAAGGCAAACCAAAGGCAAACACAGACACAAAGCAAACAAAGCACAATCAACAGAAGACTGTTAGGGGTGGAGTTACAGCTCTTCTCCTAACGTCCCTTAACAAGTCTTTCTCCCTTTTTCCCCTTGCTCCTCTTTCCTTCTCTTTGCTTTAGTGACCACTTTCTATGTCTTTGTCTCTGACATAGAGCCCTGACTTGAGTCCTACACTTCCATATGGCTGTGGGTTTTGTCTGGATGTCCCCTACAAGCCTCCGGAGCTCCTGTTTTCATGCCCTCACCTCAGAATGCAGAGTTACAATGGTTTCAGCTCTCTTCAGCAGGGGGCCAGGATCCTCACTTTGGAAACGTCTGCAGCCTGTAAAAGGAGGGCATAGAGATGGTGTGAGCACTATGCCCACTTAAGGGTAGGGGTCGGGCTGTGTACACATAAGGGAGGAAAAGAGGTATGCTCTGTCCCTTTTTCCTCTGGTTATTTTGTATTGCCTGAAGCCAACTCATTCTCTCTAAAGTCTACCTCTCCTTCCTTGGTACTTCACTACTGCCGCTTTTACTTCTTTTGGGGGCTAAGTGAAAGATGTGCTCCCGAAGAGAAGGTACAATGGGCCAGTGTAGAGGACGTGGTTTGAGTGAGACTATACAACAATCTGTAGATGTTTACAAAGAAGAAATAGAGAGGAACGTGTGGTGGTGCATGCCTTTAATGCCAGCTACTCAGCATGCTGCGGCAAGAAGAAAGCAAGTTCAAAGACAGCCTGTATAAAATTCGTGCAATCTTATCTCAATAAAATAAAATAAAATAAAATAAAATAAAATAAAATAAAATAAAAATGCCAGGGAGTATAGTTCACTAGTACAGCACTTGGCTGGGGGATCTGATGTCCTGCATTTCGTCCTCAGGATTATAAAAATAATGAGCAGAGAACTACAAGTCCCTGACCAGAGCAAACACAGGGTGTGATCCTGTGACTTTGTTGTCTTTCAGGGCAGCTGGAAAGAGAAAGGGTGAAGTGTGAGACATCTGGCTGAGATACAGGCTGGTTTTTGTTAACAGATGTGCACTCCTGGCAGGAGGAGCCTCAGGCACTGAGCCCTGCGGTTCTCCTCGCATGTCGGCAGTGAGGGTCAGAGGAGGCAAAGAGAAGAGCAAAGAAGTTCTTTTAGTTAGTTTTGACAATCCAGTAGCTACAACAAAGAAAAGCTAATGGCAAATGAGACAGTTTTCTCATAAAGTTCTTAGACTTTGAAATATTATATACATCCTTTAAAAGTTTATTTTTTTCTTGTTTCAGAACTTTTGTTTATTTATTTATTTGTTTTTAAGGCCGGCTCAGCCTGCCCTGAGGGCAGGGCTGGCGCAGCATGTGGAGCCAGGGATTGAACCTCGGTGCCTGAAGCTGCCTAAGCTTTCCTAAGCAGGTGCTTTAGACCACTAAGCCATCCTGCTGGGCCCCCAAAGTTTTTTTTTCCTTAGATTTAAAAGATATAGTCATGGTGAGCAGATTTTTGGCTAGCATGGATTTGATTTCCACCCTAAGCAATGGATTAATTACCGTATATTTAAGACCATTATTACAAAAAGGATAGCAATGCCTCTTACCTCATAGTTTTCTGAAATATGAAATAACCATAGTATTTAGTACTTTAGCTATGACAAAGAGCTGAGTAAGCATTGTCCTTCATTATTACATACAAAACACTTGTGATAATGTCCTTTCCCAGGAATAGCAGATAGAGGGTGGTGCCTGACCCAGTTCACCACTTCAAGACTATTGCGTGACAAATATTCTGGAAAGAGAGAACACAAATGCCCAGGCCAAGCAAATGTTCCTTAAAGATACAGAATGTAATTTGTTGAGTTTAAAATGTTGCAGGATATTCAGTTGATAAGTAACCATGTATTTTTTTTTCTTGTTTTCAGAACTTTTGTTTGTTCGTTTATTTATTTTCATGGCCAGCTCAGCCTGCTCTGAGGGCAGGACTGGCGCAGCATGTGGTGCCAGGGATCAAACCGCAGTCCCTGCAGCCGCCTAAGCTTTCCTAAGCAGCCGCTTTAGACCATTGAGCCATCCTGCCAGGCCCTAGGAGCCATGTATTTAAATGGTGTGTACGTTGGTAATTACCCAGGACTCTCTCCAACAGTGAATGGATAACATCCAGATTATCAATCTTTTTTCTTTCATGGTGGGTGGTTTTGTCATTAAACCTCAGACAATTATGAAGAAATTCAAATGTCCTCAGTGTCATTGTTATTCTACAAAGCTCAAACCTATACCTGTCACCTTTCCATTAGTCTTTTATACTCCAGCAACGTCCACAGGAAAGCCCTGCTAAGTACAGCAGACCTGTGTATACTTTCAGTTTAGCCAGTCAGTAGACTTTTTTTTCTTCAGGATTGGGGTTCAAACACACAACCTTGCACTTGCCAGACAGGCATTTGTGCCACGGAGCTATCTCCCCAGCCCTCAGTCAGTAGACTTATAAATATGTTTTTGCATTTAGCTCCTCTTGCATATAGAACATTTTGCTTGGATTTCAGCATTTGTGTATTCCACATGTTATAGAGTTTCGTCTGTTGCAATTTCTAACACTGAATGGCAGTACTGGCATTCTGTCTGACACATTTCACCCCTGCCAAGACCCATACAATATTTTTGGGTATAGTTCTAACACTAGATTGCTCCATTTCATTGTGAGACCATTTTGTACCATTTTGATTAGCCAAATATGTACTCCCATTGCTGTCTTCATCATCTAAATCCAGAGTGTCTGCTTCTCTGTGTCTGCATTAGTCAATTCTTGGTCCATTTCACTCTCCCAGGATATTTGGCTTACATAGCCAGTGTCAAACTTGTTATCATCTTCCAGGCATGAATGACTCGGTGATTCACTTTTGACCTCCTATAAAACTAGGATATCTGGTTTTTTATGTGTCATTGTACTAAACTGGGTTATTTCTACCAGAAAAAAAGGAAAAATCAACCCACATTCCATTCTGGTCAAGTACATGTTTACATAGCAGAAGATTAGTGCAGGTATATTTTATGTGCTATGATGCTCAGGTGATAAAACCCCATCACATGAGCATTAATGAGCACCAAATCCCAGTTTAACACATTTTCACAAATGAACCTACCTTGCTGTTTATTATATCAAGCGGGTAAACACAAACATTGTTTCCTGTATCCACCAAGAACAATTACTGAGATGCACAGCTGGCTATTATTATGCCAAAGCACAGATTCACATGAGAAAAATACGGGATTTTTTATTAACCCAATGTTATGTCCAACAGGCAATAAGCCAAGTGTGACCATTAATCATGCCATGTTACTTAAATGAATTAAAAGCTGCCTAGGGTCCCAGCGGAATGGCTCAGTGGTCTAAGGCGCCTGCTTGGGAAACCTTGGGCGGCTTCAGGGACCGTGGTTCGATCCCCAGCACCACGTGCTGCGCCAGCCCTGCCCTTGGGGTGGGCTGAGCCGGCCATAAAAGATGAGTGAAGCAACAAACAAAGGTTCTTTTTTTCTTTGTCTTTTTGAGACAGGGTCTCACTATGCAGTTGAGGCTGGCCTTGAGCTCACTTTTGTAGCCCAGGCTGGTCTCAAACTCACACCGATCCTCCTGCCTCAGCCTCCCCAGTGCTGGGATTACAGGCGTGCGCCACCATGCCCGGCACAAACAAAGGTTCTGAAAGAAGAAAAAAATAAATAAAATAGAAAATTCTTTAAAAAATAAATAAAATAAAAGCTGCCTAGTAGATTAGTTAAGTGCGGTTCTGAGTATATCTACGTGATTGGTATGTTGGCCAGCAAACTGACTGGGGAGAAACATCCTGGCTGTGGGTGGCATAAAAAGAAGATTGTGTTTTTTTATGAAGTAAAGAAAGAGCAAGTGCCCTCACTTTAGAAGAGCTGTAGTTGTTGCCATAGCCTTTGGACACTGTGGTCCAGTATCTTAAGCCTTCCAGTGTATATTCACACTGACAACTCTCCAGTAAGATGCCAAGCCTTTGATTTCCAGTTGGTGCAATGCAACCAAAATGCCTACTAAAAATAATATTTATTATTTACAGGAATAAGAGAGGCTGGAGGTGCCTATAAGAAGCCGAAGGAAAGTGTGGAGGCCACGAGGCACTTGATTAACCAGTGGAAAGTTGGCAGAGGACATGTGGCACGATACTTTTATTGAGGTCCACTGCTGTTATCCTTAACGGTTTTCCAAGATGGATGATTGGCTACTTAAAAGAAAAAACTAATGAAAGAACTTATTTATGTGACTCTGGTGTATACCATTATGTCTTATCATGGTCAGCAGTTGTGGGGTATGTTGTGTTTTGCATCAGTAAGATAAGGAGCAAATAAGCTATATGCATTTATGCTTTTTTTACTATTTATGTATGCATGTAAGTATGTTATGGCCTGCTCAGCCTGCCCTGGGAATGGGGGTGGTGCAGCATGTGCTGGGGACAAAACTCTGGCCCCTGCCATTGCCTAAGCTTGCCTAAATAGGCGTTTTAGACTGCTGAGCTGTCTCACCAGTCCAACCATATGAATTCTAATAGTTATACATTATTAGCCGCAATATATTTTGAGATATTGTTCTATAAATCCTTTTATATAAATGAAAAAGATCAATGTACATTTTTAATCAGAGAAGATACTTTAGACATGATCTATTTGTGGCTTAAACATTATTATTTTCTCTATTGTCTTACTTTTTTTTTCTTGTTTCAGAACTTTTGTTTGTTTGTTTATTTATTTTTATGGCTGACTCAGCCTGCCCTGAAGGCAGGGCTGGCGCAGCATGTGGTGCTGGGGATCGAACCGTGGTCCCTGCAACTGCCTAAGCTTTCCTAAGCAGGTGCTTTAGACCACTGAGCCGTTCTGCTGGGCCCTCTATGTCTTTTAATAGGTATATTTTAATATTCTAGAGAGCAGCAAACAAGGGGAATGCCCTGACAATTGACAAATTACCTTCACCATCAAAACCTGGTTGAATCCCAGCACTCGGGAGGTTGAGACAGGAGGATCAGTGCGAGTTCGAGACCAGCCTGGGCTACAAAAGTGAGCTCAAGGCCAGCCTGAACTGCATAGTTAGACCCTGTCTCAAAAAGACAAAAAAAAAAAAAAAAAAAAAAAAACCTGATTGACATCTGGCCTTTGTAATTGCGTTCACATGAGGATAGTGATGACAAATGAAATACCAAGCTTCTAATGGCCGAGCTTCATGTACTGTTCTGAGAGTCCTTGATACCTGTAGATTTAGCTGGGTCTTCAAACCAGTGGTCTGTATTTGTCTGTCTGGGGCTGAGCGCAAGAGCCGTGACCTTCTGTCCTGTCTTGTCCTTATTCCTCCAGCTGCAGACATCCTAGAAACACAGAAGGATACAGAGCTTCATACTTGGCCTCCATATTCCAGAGATTCTTGCTGACTCTACACTGGCCTTCCTGACAAGAAGTCTTTGAAATACAGTTTAGAAACCTTATGTTCAGTTAAAGTTCACATTTTTCTGAAAAGTTCCTAAAGCTGGATAACCTTTATGATTTAATGCCAAGAGAAATAATCCAAGACAAAATTTCCTTCTGTTTTCCCCTTAGACTTTGAGCCAGGAGATGTAGATATGGAATGAGTGAGATATTTTCTTACCACTTTCCACCTCCTCAGGGGGGATGTACATCAGTCATTAAGCTGCTGTCCTCATAATCTGCATTTCCACATTCCTTGCAATGCTGGAACCGGGAACTATGAACTACACGTCACCTTTGCTTGCTCTTTATTAAATGCTGCCCCAAAACGAAATGAGAGAAAGGCACAGAATAGAGATGATGGAATTATTCTTTCTGGTTTTACCCGGTGCTCCTATTAACCATACTCTCAGAATGTTTCAGTAAGGCAGTAGCAGTTGGTTCCAGGATTTGCTTTCTTTTAGCTCCCCAGAGACACCTCACTGGCCACCTCCCACGTACTATAATCATTTAGGCAGTCTGCTTTCCTGGAAGGTCTGATGCCTGACTGTGCCAGGCCTCTGCATTACCTTTGTATTCCCTTTTCTGCTTTTTCAGTCTTCTACTGTTTGTTTAACCAGTTCATTGATTCAGTTTTGTGTTGAAATACTTAACATGGTTGCTGTTTTTCTATGGAAGTAGATTTTGTCTGTCCTTATGTATTTATTTAAGTTTTGCAGTTCTGGGAATCAAAATGAAAACCTTGAACTTTCTATGTAAACAGTGTATCACTGAGCTACAGCTGGACCCCTCTTTGCAGTATCTTGATGTTAGCAATAGATAAGCTGAATTAGATAGAATTGTATATCTCATCGCTTTTTAGGATTTTAGGCACTGGTCCAAATCTTTGTCACTGTAAGATCCCAAGTAGGCTAAACAGGGGAACAACTATAAGTGTACTGTTGCCTTCATTTAACTAAACATGTGCAGTTGTCCTCAAGGACGAGAGACACGTGGCAGTCACCTGTAGGCTTATTTTGCTCTCTTCAGTGTTCTTTGACCTAGGTACATGGCCCAGAATGTCTCATGAGACTACAAGAGGGCTGCAACAGTAATCCCTCAGTGTTCCTACTCTTCTGGCCAGTGTTTTATTTTATCTTTTTTTGGTTGTTATTATAAGGAGTCTTGTCCATGAGTTATAAGGACCATTTATGCCACAAAAATAACAGCAACTCCAGGGGCTGGCAAGATGTTGATGTATATATCAACAGTTCTACATGTAGGGTTATAGGAAATGATGGGGAAGTAATAGTCTATTATTTTATAAGCAGATTCCCCTACAGCCTCTATGTTTAATGTTCCCTAAAATATGTTCTGAATATTTATCTCCCATGATGTTAGGAGAAATTACAATGAGAAAATTTTAGGGAGCCAGATTATTATTATTATTATTTTTTGTGGAACTAGGGATTGAACTCAGGCCCTTGTGTTTGCCAGGCAAGCATTTATTCTACTGAGCTACCTCCCCAGCCCCCGAGATTAACTTAGACATGTGCTTTAGACAGTAATCTAAGCAAAGATAGCAACTTGCCTTTTTATTATGCACTTACTGCCTCAAAATAATTATTAATCTCTCAGCTGGCACTTAGAAATGGTCCAGTCTGGATGATTCACTTTATATCGCATAACTTATGGAGCAATTCCAACACATACTTCTCTAGGAATTATTTTAAGGAGTTCCGTGTGGGATATGTGGATAATATTTAGAAAAGATTGTCTTTGGTTCTATTTGATATCTGTTATACAGATACCTTGAGGAAGAGCAAAGGACATTTAATTTTTATGAAGGCCATCCCCCTGCTTCTAGGAAGAACACAGGAAATACGAGCTTATTATCCAGAAGATTAGGCTGGGAGAGGTTCTCATGACCTAAGCCTGAAGGCAAGTGAGACATTAGGAGACAGGAAACTCAGACACTTGGATGAGTACAGGAAGATAGAGAAAAGATGTCTGTGCATACTCTAGTACCCCAGTGCCCACACTTGTCTTCTGGATTGTGCACCAGGTCTTCACAGCTCATCTAATCTGTGCCATTCTAGTGCCCACTCCCTTTGTTTGTATGGGAATAACTGACCACTAACTTCTGTTAAGTTATTGAGTAAAAAGTGAAGCAACTACAACTTCGCAAACTGGTGAAATGCTTTTTGCATTTGAAATCTTAAACCCTAAAATATAGAAGAGATAAATGTGGAGTTGTACCAGTTGAAGTATAAAAGGCCCCCAAAAGCCAGCCATACTCTCTGCCCCTCTCCTCTGTGCCCCTGCCAACTCTTCTCTCGGTCTTGGTAACCGTGATCCGCATACATCCATGGAGTTCTGCAGAGAATCACTGGAGACTACTGATTGCCAAGCGCACTGATTTAATCAGACAACTCTCATTCTCAATCCCACATCTGCGTGTTTCTACTTGTGTAACCCCTGGCAATTTAAATAAAGGTTTGAGCTTCAATTTTTTCACCTGTTAAATTACAAGTAGTGTTACCCTTGGTACTTTAGTTTGAAGGTTAAATGGCATTGTGCTTATGGACTGCACTGTTTGATCTACATAGAAAATGCCATAATAGCTGTGTGACCATGCACAATTTACTTAATCTAAAGTTTACTTTCCTCCCTTGTAAAAGTGAAATATTTACTGTATTTAACTCATGCAATTTTACGTTTGTACAGTGGCACTATCATAGGCAGTGAGGTTTACCCAAGGGACAATTATTTTGTTTTCCTTTTTTTATTGTTTAAATTTAACACGAGTTATGTTACATATTTTCATCATCAGATCAGTTTAGATTAATACATATAGGTATATAAGCTTGATCAAACAATTAAACATTAACCCTTCTAAATCAACATTTTTTTTTTCTTTTTCCCTTTCTTTTCTTTGAAAGTTGACATATTGCATATTGTCCTCACAATTGTTCTACAGAGTACAGTGTGTGGGCATGATCCACCTCCCTATTGATGTTGCTTAGAAAAAAAAAAGGAAAAGAATATACTTCTCTTTGGACTAAGAGGAAGCAGGTACATATACAGTTAAATGTTCTGCAATTGCAGTGGGCCACCAGTGAAGCTTGTGATGTTGGAGGCTATTGAATCTAAGCCTCCTAAAGCTCGTCTCACCAATCTAGCTCTATTTCATGAATTGTAATTAAACATTTTTTTTTCCTGCTGGGTGGTTAAGGGCAAGTCGAAGCAAGACCTGTATAACAAAACATTCATTTTTTTGGTATCTTCCTGGGTCAAATCCCCTCAGGATTAAGTTTGAGACCATAGGCAGTACTTTGTAGACCTGTTGTTAGTGTCAGCCTTCGGGACAAGTCACGGCCATTGCTTGGCCATTTTGCTTTCTGTGAAAGCCTGAGAGAATGTTTTTCTCTGGGTGACTCTCCTTAAATGCACCACAGTTCATTCATCCCTTTCCTCTGAGGTCCCATAATCTCCTTGACCAGGAAATTTGGGACACCTCTGAGTTATAGGATATTACAGCACAGGTTCAATAGTTTTTACTTTTTATTATTTTTTTTCAGAACTTTTGCTTGTTTGTTTATTTTTTTATGGCCGGCTCAGCCTGCCCTGAGGGCAGGGCTGACACAGCATGTTGTGTGGGGGATCGAACCGCAGTCCCTGAAGACGCCTAAGCTTTCCGAAGCAGGCGCTTCAGACCACTGAGCCATCCTGCCGGGTCCCCAAGGGACAATTATTGTTAAATCACACAATATGGCAAAGGATTTTGCACAGGTATGAGATAAAGCTGGGTATCGTTTACTTCAAAAAGGGTCCCCCCACCTCTCATGTAGTTGGAGGGTGACTGGGTCAGGGGTTCCATACTCTTCAGTGGTTGCATCCTTAGATCACTTCAGACACTGAATGGGCTGTCAGGAGGTGTGGCCTGGCCAGAGACGGGACCCTAGGAGTGTGACCTGGAAAAGCATACTCTGGCACCCTGCTCCTCTCTTCCCTATCTGCTTCCTGGCTGTTGTCAGTTGAATAAATGCTATCTATACCCAACACCATGGAGTTTCTGCCTGAGAGCAAGCTGACTTTGGATCAAACCCACCGGGAGCTGTGTTGAATAATGCTTCATTGTAAATTGTCACTATTGTGTATTTTGTCCTAGTGACAGGAAAGCAACTGAGAGAACACATACAGCATATAGGACAGAGGAAAGAGTGTGCTTCTGTATTAACTTTCTTGAGGATGGGGAGATAGCTCAGTAGAATAAGTACTTGCCTGACAAATGCAAGGGTCTCAGTTCAATCCCTGGTTCTGCAATAAATAAATAAATAAATAAATAAAGTGTTAACTTTCTTTCTTTTCTTTACTTTTTTTTGTGGGACCAGAGTTTGAACTCATGACCTTGCATTTGCACTTGTGCCATGGAGCTATCTCCCCAGCCCCTATAGATTATGTTTTTTCTAGAACCAGGGATTGGACTGAGGCCCTTGTACTTGCCAGGCAAGTGCTTATTCTATTGAGCTATCTCCCCAGCCCCTGTATTACCTTTTAAGCATAATTATTATTTATACTTCTATAAGGATTTGATGATAAAGAATTGAAGGCACTAAAGTATGGTTGGGGGACATTACAGTTACAAATATGTAGATCTGACAGCAACTTAAGGCCTGTGTATATTTGGGCCCTTTCACTGAAAAAAGTTCCTTGTAAATTGAAGACTGTTCAGAGTGATTTTACATGAGAGAAAGTGCCTTGCAGGTATTGCAGAATTTTCAAAGAGGTTGTGACTTCTTCAAAATAAGTTTTAGAGTGAGGGGAACTGAGTGAATTTTTGGTAGATAATTGATTCCAAGACATTTATGAGTTAGGATGAATAATAAAATAAAATTCAAGTCTTTGTATTTTTTTTTAAGTTGGAATATTATAAACTTTGTCATACTTTAAGCATAAAGTGTTCCTTCTTCTCTCTTCTCCTTCCTCATCTTCCTCCCCTTCCTCCTCCTCCCCTCCCCTC